>APFE030298424.1:25452-95945 GCA_000404065.3 Pinus taeda
GATTTGCCAAAGGACAAAAATCTCATTGGTGTGAAGTGTGTGTACAAGACAAAGTTGAATGAGAAAGGTGAAGTTGACATATTTAAAGCAAGACTTGTAGCAAAAGGATTCTTGCAGCAACTGGGAATAGGTTTTGGAGAAACGTTTGCTCCAGTAGCCAAATTGGATATTGTAAGAGTAGTTCTAGCCACAACATCTCGGAACAAGTGGAAAGTATATCAAATGGATGTGAAATCAACCTTCTTGAATGGAATTCTAGAAGAAGAAATTTATGTGCAGCAACCTCCAGGTTATGAAGTTAAGTAACGAAGATAAAGTTTACAGATTGAAGAAAGTACTCTATGGACTGAAGTAAGCGCCTAGAGCTTGGTATAGCAGAATTGACAACTACATGATCAAGAATGGATTTTGTAGAAACAACATTGAGCCTACCTTGTACACGAAGGTAAATGAGGATGGACAGATTTTGATTATTTGCTTATATGTTGATGACATGATTTTTACAGGTGATTTTGAGATAGATGAATTTAAAGCAGCCATGATGAAAGAATTTGAGATGATAGATCTTGGTCTCATGAAATATTTTCTTGGCATAGAAGTTGAGAAATCTGAAAAAGGAATTTTTATTTGTCAAAATAAATATTCCAAAGATGTGTTGAAAAGATTCAGGATGGAAAATTGCAAAATTCTCCCTACACCAGTTGCAACGGGTACAAAGTTAAGCAAGGATGATGAACGATCAGATGTCAATCCAACTCTATTCAAAATATTTGTTGACAGCCTCATGTATTTCACAACAACAAGACCAAATATCATGCAAGGAATGAGTTTGATTTCCAGATTTATGGAGACTCCAAAAGACACACATTGGAGTGTAGGAAAAAGAATTATGTGATACATAGCAGGAACTAGAGATTGTGGCATAATGTATGCAAGCACAGAAAATAAGGATTCGATTGGATACACAGATAGTGATTTTGCAGAAGTTTGGATGATAGGAAGAGCACTTTTGGTTTTGTGTTCCACCTTGGTTCAGGTGTGATTTCATGGGCATCTAAGAATCAGCCCATTGTGACACTTTCGTTAGCAGAAGCAGAATATGTAGCAGCAACATCAGCAGCATGTCAAGCAATATGGTTAAGAAGAGTATTTGATGGACTCAAGCAGAAACAACAAGGATCAACAACAATATATTGTGACAACACCTCAACAATTGCACTATCTAAGAATAGTGTGTTTCATCAAAAGAGCAAGCATATTGATACTAGTTATCACTTTATTAGAGAACGTGTGAGCAATGGAGAAGTTCACTTGAAGCCTTGTGAATCTAGTGATCAATTGGCTGATATAGTTACTAAGTCATTAGCAAAATATGTGCTTGATTTTCATAGAAGAAACTTGGGTGTTGTAAGCCTAGCTAAGACATAGACCAGTAGGCATGTTTGAGTTGTCATCAGTCATCTTTTAGTTTAGCGATCGTAATTAAGGTGGAGTGTTAAAGAAGATAAGTATTCCTACGTGAGGAGTTGGCTAAACTTAGAGATTCAGTTAATTGAGTGTTGAGTATTGAGTATTGAAGTGTTGAGTCAAGTCAAGTTAAGTGATAGACGTATTTTAGTGTGTGGTTGCACGTGGTTGCATGTTAAGATATTTTAGGCAAGTTGCTAGTTAGAAAAGGATAAATACCCTTCACTGGGTTCATTGTAAGCATCATGTTTTGTGTGATCAATAGAAGAGTCGTAACTCGTGTGATTTGTGTGTGAATTTATGTTTTGTCTCCTCTGCCTTTCTAACAACAATCAATTAACTATCAGATAAATTGTTTATTCTAATGAGCACAATCTTCCTTAAGTCAATCAACTTTTGGATAAATGGTTCTCTCAAGTGAATACAATGATACAATCATCTATAGTACTTGACCAAAGTGAATTATGTGTAGGGTCAAATTTTAGTATATGCACTTGTGAAACACTTATATTATCAACAAACTCCACCTTTCCATATTTTATTTTCTTCATGAAATATAAAACATTTTGAGAACTTACTCCAATAATATATTTCAATAATATTTTAGGAATAAGTTTAATAAGCACACCTAATTGTATAATAATAAATGTTATATCAATATGTTTTTTGGGAAGTCATTGACTTATTTACTTCTTAGAACATTGAGTGTGCTATGTATATTTCTCAAGGAAAATTCATGAAATATTTGTTGCCGAGTGGAATTTGCTCTATGTCAACAGGATTTTGATGCATGTGATTGTTGAATATTGCTCTATTTATGAGTTGAAATTCTATAAAATTTTGGGTTAAATGCATGTTATCTCAGTTGAATGTTTTCATTCTGAACATATTTAAAACATGCAACTATTGTGTTTTTGAAATCGATTGTTACCTCACAGCTAAGAGAATTCCACATTCATAGTGTTGGCAATTGAAAATAAAACATGTATGGATCAATTAATCGTTGCAGTCGGATGGATTGTGACATCCTTTTCTTTTATATTGAATTGACTAATCATTGGTGAGATGACGACATCGTGGACCTATAAAGTTTATAGTAAAGAATGGAGTGTAAAGGAGTAGCTGAAGTGGAAGGTGTGAGGCATTGTGTGTCTCATGTGAAGATAAAAGTTAAATGTTGAATCAAAACCTAAAGGAGTGGGCATCGGAATGTCATGGCAAAAGTTTTTTATATGGAAACTTGAATTTCATGTAAACTCGATTTTGAGAATCAAAACTCATTTACACTAGATTTCCATACGAATGGAAAAGGCTCTATTGGAATAGAGAATTGGCTTCTGTGAAAATGGTTGTTTGTTTCACATAAGTACTATTTTGAAAGCCTAGAACACATAATGAATTAAGTCGAGCTCAAAGACTGATGGTAAGCAATTTTAAACCTTAGTATTAGAATCTACAAGGGGTGTAATCAAGCAATCTGACTAAGATGGAGTTCCTTTTTGGGAATGCTAGTAAGAGAAAAATCAACCCACAAAATATTGTGCTTTCAAGTTGAATGTAAAATTGAAAACTTGTAGAGACTAAATCAAAGCTTTCCCCAGGTCCAAGGAAGTGATTTCTAAAATGGAAAGAAAAAAAGAAAAAAAAATGATCTAAAGAGGCACAGTGAATTGGGCTTGAGGGAATTTTGGAGAAAAATGGTTTGACTACAAATTGAATGATATTGCATTCAATTTATTGTTGGAAACAAGTAATACTTATGGGGTAGGGGGAGGAGTTGAATCAATATTACAAAGATATAATAATATTTCTGTGATTGCTTATTCAGAAATTCATTTGAAAAAGATGTGGAAAAACCCCTACATGGAAAAAAACCATCAATTTTTTTTATACTTCTTCTTATTATCTATTGCTTCAAAATATTCTCATTTACATTACATCAACTAGCCACCACTAGCAATGGAGCACCCACCCCTTGATTGAAATGAGAAATGTTGGCCACAACCAACTTGGAGCACCCACTCTTGCAATAGACAAACAATATGCACTTAGCTTGATGCCCCTACTCCAAGTAAAAAAAATATGCAATATGAAAATATGATTCAAAACTGAAAAAGCTGCACAATTCAAGAATAAGAACAAATGAGAACACTCATGCAAGCACAATTTCACACTCCAAATGACATAACAAATCTCCACACACACTCCCTTCAAACTGATCTTCAACTTCTGCTCACAACTATGAAAAACTGCATATAAATAAATTATGAAGCACAATACAATACTAAAACTCTAAACTCTCTCCTATATTGACTGGTTTGTGCACTTTCTCTCCATGCAAACTCACTCACTCACACTACTAGAGAACCAACCAAATGAGCAACTTTCCTTCTCATATTTGTAAATTTTGGAAATAGAAAAGTTAATAAATTCTTCAGATGGTGGATCTCTCCCAAAACTTTTTCACATGCTTCAAATTTGACTGAGATAGGAATATTGACCTAATCAAACCACTTACTTCACTAACAATTTGGTATTTTCATTTTTTATCAACTTCTAGAGGCCCCATGAATTGTCTCAATCTTTTTCTATAAAATCTTGATCATGATCTTCGCTAAATAAAAAATAATTTCAATTATGCATGTGAAATCTAGAGTAAATTATTTGTTTCCTTTCAACCGAGCAAACAAGCCTACAAAATTATGGTTCCAATTATTAGGGTACGATCAGAGCGTTTAAATCACATGTATAATCCATCTTCCATGTGGATGGGGAAAAACATAATGTAAAACAAAGTCTTTCTCTCAAACTTGCAACAGAGCTTCAAGAGATTGATATGGCCTGCAAAGCATCCTTCCAATCTCATTTGAACATCATGACACCATCTACGTGACTCAACAAGACTCAACGCACACCATCAACTTGACCTGTATAAAAAATGTAGCTCAACTTCAGATAAGGCCTTGTTACATCATGAGACCTCTTCTATAGACCTTCTAAAACTATGACAACATTTTACATCATCATGATAACCTTCAACAAGTACACAACATACTTAAAGTGATATATAGTCACTCATTATTACATGACTTACAACAGACAACATCAATGACAAGAAAACACGCCAACAAACTCCCCCTTTGCCAATGATGTTGACCTGTAGCTTCTAAAAATAAATATTATATTTACATACAATAATATGAAGTTGAGCAAAAACACAACTCACTCTCTCTCCCTTTGACATCAATGGAAAATGGTTCTACATGACAAAAAAAAATACATAAGACAATGTGATACATGGCCAATGATGAAGTACTCCCCTAAAGGGATACAACAAATACTCCCCATGCGCTGCTGAAAATTCTCCCCCTAAATATGTTTGAGACCACACCATCTTTAAGAAGCAATATACATGAAGAAACATTCCATCTTGAAATGAAGAAGAAGAAGCAAGGAAACAATTCATAATGCATTGAAATGCATGTAAACAACCAACCATCAACCATTCTCTAAAATTTTCAACTGAAAGTGCTTCTAGTGGAAGCCATATGACAACAACTAACTCCATGAAAAAACTCCTCAATTATTTTGAAAAGGAACAATACCCATATGCTCTCTAAGATATTCAAATTTCTCCCCTGGAAATGGCTTAATGAAGATGTTTGCAATTTGTTCATCTGAAGCAACATACTCCAACCTCACAACTTTGTTGACCACTTGTTCTCTTTGAAAATGATATTTGATTGGTATGTGCTTGGTATTGGAATGAAGAACTAGATTTTTGGAGATGCTTATTTCACTTGTGTTGTCTACAATGATAGGAAGAGGCTATTCATCCTCAACATGCATGTCTTAAAGGGTTTGCTTCATCCAAAGTATGTGTGTACAATAAGAGGTTGCTGCTATATGTTCAACTTCAGAAGTGGACAAAGATATAACTTTGTTTCTTCCTTTCCCAAGAGACCAAACAATCTCCCTAAAATTGAGATGTTCTTGAAGTACTCTTCTTGTCATCAATACTACCAACCCAATCAACATCAGTAAAAATAATCAAATTGAAATAATTTCCTTTCCAATACCATAATCCATAGTCAAGAGTGCCTTGATGGTACTTGAAGATCCTTTTTACATCATTAAGAGGAGTCTCCTTGGGATTAGATTGAAATATTGAGACCAATCCTACAACTTTCATAATATAAGGTCTAGAAGCAGTTAGATACAATAATATCCCAATCAAGGAATGATATATGGACTAATTTACCTCTAGAGATTCATCATATTTACTCAATTTACAACCAGTGACCATAGGAGTGCACACTGGTTTGCAATCTTCCATGCCAAATAGTTTTAATTTCTCGCTAAGATACTTGGTTGAGAAATGAGAACACCTTTATCATCTTGAATAACTTGCAAACCAAGGAAGAAAGTTTGCACACCCAACATTGACATCTCAAATTATTTTTGCATATCTTGTGCAAAATTGTGACCCATCTCCTCCAAATCACCCCCAAAATAATGTCATCTACATATACAAAAATTATTAGAAAATGATCACCTTCAAATTTGATATATAATTTTTTGTTTGTGGATCCCTTTTTGAAGTCTTGTTGCTGTATATGTTTGTCTAGCTTTGCATACCATGCCCTTGGGGCTTGTTTCAATCCATAAAGGGCCTTTTTCAACCTACACACTTCATTCTCATCACCACCCAATAAAAATCTGTTAGGCTACTCTATATAAGCTTCCACTTCTAGATCACCATTCAAGAAAATTGATTTAACGTCCATTTGATTAACTTTAATTTTCTTGAAACATGCAAAGGCCTAAAACATTCTTATTGCATCTAATCTAGCTACAAGTGTAAAAGTTTCATAAAATTCAATACCTTCTACCTGAGTATATCCTTTGCACACAAGTCTTGCCTTTTTCCTTGCCACCTTTCCTTCTTCATTTAGCTTGTTCTTGAACACCCACTTGGTTCCAATGATGTTTTTGTCCTTTTCGCTTGGCACAAGCTCCCATGTATTTTTCTTATCAATCTGATCTAACTCTTCATTCAATGCCTTCACCTAGTTTTGATATTCTCTAGCTTCATTGAAGTTCTTGCACTCTATTTGAGACAATAATGCAAAATGTGCTTGATTGAAGCTATCAAACAACTTCCTCCTTTTTTTCACTCTAAGCTTTTTTCCCCAAGAATTTTACCTTTTGGGTGATTCTTTTGAATGTGAATTGGTGGAGCCTTCTTTGTAGTATAGGTCCTCCTTCCTTCTTCCTATTCTTCATCCTTGTCAGAAGTTTCTTGGTCCTCATATTCTATGTACCGATGATCAACTGCAACATCTTTGGAATCATTGAATTTAGGTAAATTTTCATTAACAACAATATCAATACCTTCAATTACCTTTTTGGTTCTCTTTTTTTAGCACTTGTATCCCTTTCCCTTAAATGAATAGTGAAGGGACATGCCCTCATCAGCGCTTGGTTCGAATTTTCCAAGCTTTTATTTAGTCCTGTTGATGTAGCACAGAGAAAATTTTAGGGGCTAATATTCACATGTAGGCTAATTTTCCATGTTTTTCCAAAAAAAAAGATTTGTCAATTTCCACTTTTTCTAAAATGATTCACCCATATTTTATACTATAAAATTATTTTACCCTAAAAATCGCCAAATTTTTTATATATACTAGTATAAAATCATTAGAAATCTAAATATTTTTACAAAAATATTGTCAAACGTTTTACAATTTCCATATTAGGGACTAATAAGATTCGCCAAGATTTCTAAACTTTAAGATAAACTCTCGTCCTTGAAATTTTCCTTGTTGTAGCACTTGCTCCCAAATACTTTGAAGTGGTCAACTTTTGTTGGTCTTCCTCTGCACAACTCATATGGAGTTTTGCCACTATTAGGCCTATGAAGGATTCTATTGGCCAAATATACTATTGTTTGAGGTTCTCTCTACTACTCCATTTTGTTGTGTTGTTCTAGCTATGGAGTATTGCCTCTTGATTCCATGCTCCTCACAAAAATCATCAAATTCCTTGGACATATACTCACCTCTATCATGTCTAAGACACTTTATCTTCACATCAATTTCATTTTCTACAAGTGCCTTAAAATAGTTTAAATTGCTAAAAACTTATGATTTTTCCTTCATGATCATAATCCAGGTATCTCTAGTGAATTCATCAACAAATAATATGAAATATCTCTCTCCTCTTGGACTTTTCTTCCTTGTAGGACCACATATATCTGTATGCACTAGCTCCAATGGTCTAGTAGTAGAGAAATCCTTGGATTTGAACTACATTCTTGCTTTCTTCCCAAATTGGCATGACTTGCATGTTGTGCTATCTAGTATAGCCAACCTTTGTAATCCTCTAATGACTCTAATCTTGTTGATTTTGATTATATTATCAAAATTAACATGACCAAAACTTCTATGTCATAGCCAAGATTCGTCTATTTTTCTCATGCAACAATTGTGCCTAGTGTCATAAAAAATATACATGTTGTTGTCACTACTAATGGCCTTTGCCGCCAACTTTCCTAGCTTTCCATCTCTGATCTCACAATATTTAGATTTGAATGTCACCTTATGCCCATTATATCTAACTCACATTGTGGAGATTGTGTTTCAATCCATAAACATAGAGCACATTTTGAGCTTTGGTCTTCTTATCCAATTTAATTGTTTATTTGTCTTTAATGGGAATTAGTGCATCATTTCCAAAAATGACATTTCCTTTCTTGTATTCCTTTAGCCGCAAGAATTTGCTCTTATCACCAATCATGTGTCTGAAGCATCCACTATCAATAAACAACAGCTCGTGCTGATCATGAGCTATCAAATCAAGCTCACGATTTTCCAAATTTTGAGCCTTCTTCTTCCATGTTCTCACAACTTTTTTCTTATTATATTTATCTTGAGTGTATTGTATGAAGGAATTTGGAAAGCTAGATCTACACTCACTAGCTTTGAGACCAAAGTTATTGCATCTGAAATACCCAATTTCATCCATTAGTGGAGAAAAATAATTATTTCCATTATCATGCAAAGTATTTGGTCCTTGAGCAACTCTTGATCTATCAACATTTCTTTTAGAAAACATCTTCAGCCTACAATTTATGGCCTTGTGTCCAAAATTGTACATGTGAAACAATAACCATAAAATAGAGTAGGATACCTGGCTTTTTTTTTCCATGATGGAGGAGTGGAATTTGAGGATCTTTATTGCTTCACTTGGTGATTTGACTTCATCTCAATTTTTTTTCACACCTGTGTTGGTTGTTGCAATATTTACTTGATTTTGTTTTCCTTTTAAGGCATTTGCATAACTGGTACTTGGTTGATCTTTGACATTTTGTAGAGGGGGATTGAAGCCTATGAAAATTCTATCCTCTAGTGACCTTTGCATGTTAAGAATATCTTACAAAGTTTCATATCCCTTCATAAATTTCTGATTTAGACATGCTTTAGATTCTTCTTTTGATAGATTAGCCTTCAATGAAACAATTTTCTTCCCATTCTTCTAGCTGATTAGTAAGAACATTTTCTTTCATTTTTGCCTTTTCCATTTCTCTCTTTAGGCAGATGATGTCCTCTTCATGGGTGCATGCGATTGGAACTCCACTGATATTCTGCTTCAATGATTCAGTTTCTCTTTGCAACTTGGCGATATTGTTTTTTTGAATCACAATTTTGTTACAAATTTTCTTTGAATTTTTCAAGTTCATCCAACTAGGTCTTTAAATAACTATCAAACAAAGGAGGCTTATTCTTGTTCAATTGACATATTTCATCCTTTAGGAACTTATTTTTGTTTCTAGCTTCGCTTAGCTCATCAAGTGCAGTAATGATCTCACCTTCATAATCAATCTCTCCATCCTCAAAATCTGGTCCATCTTTGGACTCAAAAGCCATAAGAAAACATTCATTGTGACCTTCTTCTATAAATAAAGAATTTTCAATGCTTTCTTTTGAAGAACCACTTTCTTCTTTGGAGTAGTAGCTCCTTCTCTTTTGGGCTTTACCTTTTCGAAATTTTTGAGTTCTATCCTTTCTTTTCATCTTTGTCTTCTCCTCATTTTCACCTCTTTTATGTGGACACTTTGCAACATAATGTCCAACTTCTCCACGTTCAAAACACCTGAAGGGAATCTTGCCTTTATACTTTCCATAACCTCTCTTTAATTTATTGGTGAATTGAGAAAATTCTTCATTAGATTCACTACTAGAATAATTTTCCTCTTCTTTGATCTTATTTGGAAGTTTCTAGAGATTTTTGGTAAGAGCATGGACTTTATTGGAGGCATTGAATGTTACTTCACTAGAGTTAGATTTATCTTCTACAATGTGCATCTCATAATTAGTAAGAATTCCAAGCAATTTCTCCATAGTGAGAGTGCTCAAATCATACCTCTCTTTAATAGCAGAAACATTAAGGTTAAATATTGCTAGGAAAGACCTCAAGATTTTCTTAATAATGACCTCATCTTCAAATTTTTCATCTATGCTCTTGATCATATTTGTCACTATTTCAACCCTTCGCAAATACTCTCCAATAGATTTGTCTTCCTTCATTCTCAAACTCTCAAACCTCATCCTATATGTTTGGATTTTTACTTTCTTCACTTTATTATCACCTTCATACCTATTCTCAAATTTGTCCCAAACTTATTTGGCTGATTTATAATGCATGAATTTTATCAACTCATTCTCACTAATACCTGCCAAAATAACATTTGTGGTCTTGCCATTATTTTGAAAAATCTTCTTTCCATCAGGGTCTAATTGAAGAACATCAAGAACAACATATCTAGACACCACAGGAGAATAAACATCAACACCTAAACTCATGAGGTGCCCCTACATTCTCATCTTCCATAAATTGTAGTTCTCACCATAAAAAAACTAGAAGCTTCACATCATGGTCAACCATTGCCCCTTCTCAATCTCTCCTTTCAACAGTCAAGCTGAAACAAATGAGTTGTCTGTGATACTAATTGTTAGACACAAGTAAAACTTGGGGGCGGGGGGGGGATCAATGTTACGAAAATATAATAAAATGTATGAAACTAAAACTTATTTAGAAATTCACTTCAAAAAGATGCAACAATATAATTTACATGCACTTGAAAAACACAAACAATCATCACATGTAGACACTTGAATTTTAGGTGGAAAAAACCCCCTCCAAGGAAAAAAAAATCGAACTATTTGTTGCTTCTTCTTATTATCTATTGCTTCAAAATAGTCTCATTTACATTACCTCAGCTAGCCACCACTAGCAATATATCACCCACCCCTTGACTGGAATGAGAAATGGTTGTCACAACCAACTTGGAGCACCCACTACTATAATCAATAAACAACATGAACTTAGCTTGACACCCCTACTCCAAGTACGAACACTTATGAAATATGAAAATACGATTCAGAACTGAAAATATTGTTGCACAGTACAAGAATAACACCAAATGAGAACACTCATGTAGCCACAATTTCCCACTCCAAATGAGAGAGCAAATCTCCACACACACTCCCTTCAAACTAGTCTTCAAATTTTTCTCACAAGTATATAACACTGCCAATGAATAATTTCTGAAGGACGTTGCAATAATGAAACTCTAAACTCTCTGTTACAATAACTGGTTTGTGCACTTTCTCTCCATGCACACTCACTCACTCACACGACTAGAGAACCAACCAAATGAACAACTTTTGTTCTCGTATTTCTAAATTTTGGAAATGGTTAAGTCAATAAATCCTTTGGATGGTGGAGCTCGCCCAAAACCTTTTCACATGCTTCAAAATTGATTGAGATGGGAATCTTGACCTAATAAATCCACTTACTCCACTAACCATTTGATATGTTAAACTTTTATCAACTTCTATAGGCTCCACAACTTATCTCAACCTTTTTTTGCAAAATTCCAATCATGAGCTTTGCCAAATACAAAATAATTTCAATTGTGCGCGTGAAATCTAGACTAAATTTCATGTTTCCTTTCAACCAAATAAACATGTCTGTAAAATTTTGGTTGCAACCTCACGTAGAGAATTGTCATGGTGCAGTTAGAGCCTTTCAATCACATGCATAAGCCATCATCCATGCGGCTGGGGCAAAGCATAATGTAAAAAAAAACAAAAACAAAAACAAAAACAAAACAAAACAAAACAAAAATTTCTCTCAAACTTGCAGCAGAGTTTCAGGGGGTTGATATGGCCTCCAAAGCATCCTTCCAAGCTCATATGAACATCATGGCACCATCTACATGACTCAAAAATACTCAACACATGCCATCAAATTTACCTCTATCAAAGATGTAGCTCAACTCTAGATAAGGCCTTATTACATCATGACACCTCTTCTACAGATCTTATGAGACTATGACAACATTTTACATCATCATGAAAACCTTTGACAAGTATACAATAGACTCGAAGTGATACATAGTTACTCATGAGTACATGAATTACAACAACAGACATCAATGACAACACAAACATGCCAACATTTATGTTTATTCTCTCATTTTTTTGGTGAATTCTTTGTTGAATGATCCCTTCACTAATTTCTATGTACCTTTGTGTTAATTACTTATGGAATATATATTTTTATGATAGCTAGAAGTCATTAATTCCATATTCAAGACCACGATCTGGTTGGATGTAACCTCAAGAAGCATACAATTTTAGACGAATATATACACATGTAAAAATGAAATGAAATTTTTAATGGATTTGTTCCGATAGGTCTTTCTCAACATCTATGAATAAGGAAGAGATGTCTAAATTTCAACAGAAGTTACAGAAAATTTACAAGTGTATGGACAATCAATTTTTATATGTATTTTGGATGCCATTGAGTGTGCGAATGTGCATTTTCCATTTAAAGAATGAGAGTGATTATACTCTGAGTACGTAGGTATATTGTGATAATATTGGTATTTTTTTCTTGAAATATTAAAATATTAGTCGTGTGTTAAGGTTTCTCAGAGTTTGTGGTATGCTTTATTTTTCAATTGGAATTGAAAAACAACTAGAATAAGTCATTGGACTTCTAGAGTGGGAAAGCGAAAACAATGCCCTAGTAAATATGGTGGATGGCTTTGGGGGAATGGGAAAAGCCATCCTGACTGATGCAATATTTGCATGACTTTACATGGAATTTTATAAATATTCCATGGTTAGATTGTTTGAAGATATCAAATCAACTCCACATATAATACAATTGCAAAAAGTATATTAAAAGATTTCATGTTGGGAAATAGAGAAGAAGACCAGAGGTTGGTGCTATTTATACATTTGAATATGGATGGCGAAAATTTGGTCGCATGCTATCTTTGATTTAATATATTGACAATGTTTTGAGACGATCACGTGAATATGTATTTTTCTTTTTTAACTATGCCTGAAACAACCTTCCATTCACCCCACTTATGTATATGTAATAAAAATAATTTTGGTTTAAACGAGGGGTTGATTAATGAATTCCACATTTGATGAAGCTTCCATAGTATTGGTCTCAAATTTTTGTAGATGGACAAATATTTATTTCAAAAAGGGCCTTGATTTAGACACAACTTTTAAAAAAAAAAAAAAAAAAAAAAAAAAAAAAAAATTACCTTATTGAATATTTTTGTAAATTTGAACTAAAACCTCATAGAATTAGATGGAGACAAGTCATAATGCTTAGATAGCTATCATGTATATTATTTATCTTCTAAACCATTAAGAACACTTTGAGAATGACGATATTAACCTCTACTATTTGACCCAAATTGAGTATAAGAGAATGTGATGAAGAGAGGCACACTAATTGTACAAGTTTAAATGATTGTTTCTCTTCTTCTACCCATCATGTTGCAATCCACAACCATAGCCAAAATAACATGGCAAGACAATGAGATTGATGAGAGAAATGAGAAAGGTAAGGACACTGATCAAACCTTAAATGTGAGCATTTTTTCAATAATTTTGATTGAGCAACATTTAGAACTATTTCATACTCCCTCATTGAAGCCACCAAAAACCATCTCTGAATTGTCTGATCCTATATATTTGAATGGAGGTTACAGTTTATGACCATGTGGTTTTAGTTATTGAATAGTTATTTAAGGTAATTATTTTCCAAACACTCTTACCTAATAGTGATGGGATCTTAAGTTCAATATTTATGCTATCTCTTCATCGAAGATATATTTATATGTAAAATTAAATTAACTATAATTGTAGATGGAAAGTGGGCATGTATATGATGTTCCATTTACAGAGATAAAAAAATTTCATTTTTTCAAGGGATAGAAGAAATAAATTATTGAGTTTGAAACCTTGAGAGAAATTAGTGAGTATTTGAGACTTGGAAATTATTTATTACTTGGAGTATTAGTGAGTATATAAATTATTAATTACTCTTATGAAGTATTGTCTTTGTCTCTCTTTTTTGATGACATGAATGAGTATGATGCAAGAAGAGCAGTCTCCAAGAACATGTTAATTCTTTCTACCCCATTTTTTGCATGAAAGTTCTTTATCTCGTCCACTAAATTCTGGTTCCAACTATTTAAAGGAGAAAAGTTATGACGATGGTACCTCATTCTCATTCATTTTCAAGCCTCATGTGAAATCTGCTCCTCCTTCTTGCCTATCACCTCTAGGATGCCTAGTAATCCTCTTCTTCCTGCTTATTTAAGCATGTTTTTTTGGTTGGTTTCTATTGAATGCACATAGTGTAAAATGCTGCAAGATAAGATGCACTGTTTACACTCTTTGACGTTTGATGGAAAACAATAACAAGAATTTTAACAATTTGTTTTTTTTTTTTATAATTTTACAAACAATAACACCTCCACAACATCTTTGCATTGATGTTTAATCTACTTAATGTTTTTGGCTATAGATTTTGGCCTTTTATCCTCCTAATTCACTATGTGATAAATTTTGGTGTTTTATCTTTGCAATATTTTATGCTATATGGTTTGATGTTTTTATCAAAAGAAAACTTCATGGAGAAACTTGCATGATGTTCCTCTGCATTCCTGAATGGCATCCCTAGAAAACTTGTTGGCTTATACTAGTGTGCCTCACCTAAGGTAATTCAAACAAGGCACTTGTTGTTAAGAAACTAGTCAAATGCCCAACGACAACGAGTTGAGTTAACCCCTTGTGGTAGTCTATTATTTTTATCCTCTCAATTCTTTTAAGAACATTTCTCGCTATGTTGACTTGTCTTACATAAAAGAAATATTAAATAGACAAGGTTGCTTACTTGCTTTGACTTTGTATGTCTCAACTCTCCATGACCAAACCCTCTGGCTACCCTTTAGCATGGGCATTGACCAAAGTGAAATTAGAGGCATCACTTTGGTTAAGAAAAATATTTGCGAACTTGTTAATGGAGACATTGTAGAGGAAGTGTTTTTAATAATTATGGAGGAAGAAGACTTATTCCAAAATATGCTATAGATTTTGTATCTTTTTTGTGAGATTTTGGGTCCAACATTTGACAGGTTAAAAATTATTAATATTGAAAAATCGCATGTGAACTATTGAGTGACTAGAGAACTTATGCTAGGCTTTGCTAAAACCAAGGAAAATTTTCATTTTTCGGGTTTTATCCTTACTCTTTCAAGATTGCATCATTGTGCTTTGGCAATAGATATTGTAAAGTGCTAGAAACTAAATTCAGGTGATTGAGCAAGCAAATGCCACTAGAAGTCTAAGCAAACTTACACGATAGTGCTAACAGTCACACACACGTTGTTAATGTTTCCCCCCACTAATAACTACTTATGACATTATTATAAATCTGCTACCATCCTTCTTATGGCTGAAGCTCGATGGGGAGAAATCTATTCATAGAGTTGTTTGGAATAATTGTTTCTCCCTAAGAGAGGTCACTCTAGGAATTATCGATCCTAAAGATCATTGAGGGATGATAAGTTCAGTTATAGAGGAAGATTTTTTCTCTTTGGTATAAATAGATCATTATATGTAGATAGAGAAAAGTGGATGAGAAGATCCTCCTATGCAATTGTGTAATTGCAAAAATACCATATACAAAAAGGTGTCAGAGAGGCCTCATTTTTTAGGAAGAGATGCTTACATCAACATCTATTGAAGTGTGGACCTTGGAATCATTTATAGTATATAAAATATATAAACATTTAGGATTTTTCAAGCCATGCTTAAGCTAAGAGGGTGATTCTTCATTACATGGTTCTGTTTGAATGAGAACTGTCGTTGTTTGGTGGTCATTACTACTTGTAGGAAATGATGAAATTATTTTCATGGACCCTTTGTTTCTCACCCCTCACCTTGTCAAAACGAGGATTAATATGGTCAAGGACTTATATACCCCTTGCAATAAAGAGATTAGGATAGAGGTGTCTTGGAAAAAACTTAAAGGCCAATTCAAGCAAGCAATGTGGATAAAATGATTTTAATGGAAGGATTATAAGTGGAATCATTCCAAACCCTTCTAGAAATTTAAGCTTGCTAATGCTTACCAATAGTTGATAGTAACTTTGCAGATTGATGTCAAGTTGACAAATATTATAGCATTAAATATATGCTCTTGAGTTGGCACTACAAACTTCAGGTTTTTTGGAGCCCTTTAAATTCAAAAAGGCTTGTTTACATGATCTTTAGTTTTTTGGTTTGGACTTAGTTGTTTATCCCCTCTTGCTGGCCCCATTCTTCCTTATTTTATTTATGCTATCATGGAAGCAATTAAGAATATTATTTGGTATTATAAAATGCTAAAGCTAGCATGATGTGAATCCAAATCTCTATATCACCACTTATGTTGGACCAAAGTCACAAGGTTCACCAAAATTGAACCTTGAAGTTAGTTGAAAAACCTCATGGAAAAGTTAAAATTTGTCTAGGTTCATCCCCATTACCTACCATTACATTAGATACTATAAAGGGGTAATCACAGTGTCCATTTTTAAGGATCGGGCTATTACCAAGTTTGAGGTTCATCATTCCACATAACTTTTCTTTGGAGATTTGGTGTCCTCTCCGAATTATGCATTCTTGCATTCATTGATTGCAAATAACTGCAATTATTTTTATGAAAATACAAAAGAAGCCCTCATGTGAGTCCTTGGACAAGGATATTATCTACTCATTGTTGATATATAATGATAGACTTCATAATTTTGACTATATGTGGAGTTTTTTAGGGATTGAGGAGAGGTGTACTATTCTAAGACCTGATCATGGAATACTTCAATATTTCCTTATACCATTGTCATCGAATCAATTGGTTCAAGTAGAACTGGATGCACAACTTCACCCAATGACATTTGATTAACTTGGAATAAACTATCTCACACCATCTCTTTTCTTAAAAAAAAATCTTGAAAAAATATATTATTTTGCATCTAGCATTCCCTAATCACCCTGGTGCTTTGGGCTTTGGAAGAAAACCTTCTTATCATTTTCCATCCAGATAATGGGAGACACAAGCTCCCTTTGGCTTTTGGAAATCATCATTTATCTCTTTGTTTATTGGATAGTCCTCTTTATCCAAATCACTTTTCTTTCTCGATGTCTAACATGGACATATGTTACTGGAACTCTTGTTACTAATAGGAGGGGGGAGTATAAATTTATCCATGGAGAAAAGAACATGGCCCAATCCAAATTCTGGGCACAAGTTTTCCTTCAAGAATGCACACGTTTGGGAAAGCGTTGATTTTCATTAAAAGATGGAAGGGGAAAGCACAGAACCAAACAAACACAGTAATGTTAAATGCATATGTTGATCTACCATCTTTTCAAAAGGGTGTGAATAAACATTTTTATTCTAATTGGTTTTCATTATCTTTTGAATTTTCACTCCTTGAAGGAGTGAATTCAATCTAGCAACCGGTTTATAAAATCAAGCCAAAATAGAATCAAGACATTTTTTCTTAGCCTGTGGTTTTGGTCAGTACACAGGGGCACAACTGCTTCTTTTTTCGGGATTACAAAATGTGTTCGATATGATTAGTTTTTCCCAACATGTTATGTTCATGTTTTTTTTATGAGAATCCTTCAAAATTGGTTTGATTTCCTTGGATAATTTGCATATCCCTTATTTGCATTATCAAAAAGTTAAGGTGGGATTAAAAATTATTGGTAAATTCATGCTTTTCTTTTCATCCATAAAAAGTGAGTGGTTGGGATATGTTTTCAATCATCTGGTTTGATTGTTCTTAAAATCCACACAATCTTCTAGTTTTCTTTGAACTAGTGTTAATTTTTAACAGTCACATGTACAATCAATATCTATGGAATTGATGTTCCAAAAGCAAAGGGTGTTCCATTACTCAAAGGGTTGCAATACAACATAATTTTTCAACATAAAATTAAATAGAAGTATGCCTAATGATGGGGATCCAATTTTCCACATATGATTTAGATGTTCCATTTGATATCATTGCTCTATCTTTCCATTACATGGAAGCTTGTACTGTATTTTTTGGAAATCTTGTATTGTGTTTTTTGTTTAAGCTCACAAAAAGCTGCATTTTCTTGGAAGAAGCTGAGAACTACGACTTTTCCCTTCTAAAATTTAAACTTAGGTGGGAAGAGCCAAAATGTATGCATTGAGAGTGTCCAATTATTTTTTTTAATTCCTTGTTCTAGCATGATTTTGATCAGCGAAATCTAATCCATAAATCTACATGTCTATAAGGATTACAAGGGAGCACTTTTTCCACTAGATTGAAATGAGTGTTAGGCATATAGTTGTCCCATATGTTATTTACTTCATGGAAACCTAATCCATTTGTCCCCAAATATGGTATTTAGTAACTCTAATAATAATAATGAATTGGGACATCTTTGCGTGGATGATAGTTTGGATAGTAATCTATCATATATGAAGGTACAATCGATGGTTTTGTATTTTTATTGTCAAATCTACATGATTCTAATAATAAAATCCAATATATCATCTGAAGTCTCTGGTTAACAACATTAACATAAATAATTCAACAATTTTCCAATTAATAATGTATTATTTAATTGCATATTAGCATATTCTAATATGGCACATTATTAGAAGATTCAATTGGATCTAATGATCGAGAGACAATTCTATGTATTTGGTGAATTACACCTTCATTTGATGCTTGCAAGGTTGAAGGAGCATTGATTAGTTAGCTTCTAGAAAGGAAAATAATGAATTGAGGAATACCTTTTTCAAAGAATTGTCTCAAGTGTCCTGTCAACCGAAGTGTTGTATGCATGGGTAACATAAATGCACACATTTGAATGGCTTACATTTTCCGCTATGGAAGCAATTAGACCATCTCAAATGACTTTTCAAGAACTATTGAGCTGCAATGCATAAAACTCTTATTAAGGAACTGCATTTTAATGTTTAATTTGATAATTTCGTAAGCCTGATTAACAATCCTATGAGGTTATGCATACCCTTCAAAATATTTTATCATTAGCATAAATCCATCTGAACACTGGATATATCAATAATATGCCTATTGATCCATGCCAAAATGTTAAAAAAAGTGGACAAATCTGCTCTGCTTGCTTACTTCTTGAGTTGATCTTATTTCTCTAGCTTATGTTCTTCTATTATGGTCCCTTGATCCACAATGGAAGTGTAGATTTTATAGAGTTTTATCTTGACTATTTTTTTCTTTCTTTTTTTCTTTTTTAGGGGTATAAGTTCCTTTTTGATATTATATATTGATCCAATGCATGATAAAAAATACACGTCTCGCTACTACTCTTCTAGTAGGGAAACCAAGCAGATATTTTGGTCCAAGAGAACATAGCTTCCAGAATATTGTTATAGATGAATTTTGATCTATTTAATTTAGATGCTAAACTAAACTAAATATCTTCCAAATTGTTGTCATAATTAAATTTTGTTCTATATAACATAACTATACTAGTTTAGATGTCATTTATACTATGAAATAAAAGTATATCAAAAAAATAATAATGTGTGTGTCTAATCATATATTGTGACCTCACTGGCCTTCTTTGGTTTCTCATGTTCTCCAAAATTTGTGAACCTTAGGTTAGCTATTTATTTTGTGAGTTGAGTGACGTAGTTTCTAAACTTCTGCACCTGTAGTTGTATGGAATCTATAGAGAACAACATATCTTGTTGTGGTTTGCTTCTTTCAACTAGGACCTTCCCGATGGTTGATTTTATTTGTCAATATATGTCAACTGCTTGCATATATCTATTAAACATTGTCTTTTCTAGTTCCTATATATGGAATACATTGGCAATGACCTCATCATCTTGTAAAAAATATCTAGTTTGGCCTCCTATGCATGTGTATATCTGATTTAATTGAGCATAATTACCTTGACTTTGGTACAAATTATCATTATAAATCTATGTAGTGCATGCCCAGACTTGAACCTACTCAATGCCATCTGTCCTGACCACCTAATGTCATTTATTAAGGGATTTTGGTCTTGCTTTGTCAGTCCCGGGGTAGTTTTTATGGTACCCCATCTGGGGATAGTTATATCTTGACTTTGAAATGGTATTTGTCTAGCGTTTTTTCAGGTGGCATCAAGATTGCCTCATTGAATCATCAATTTTCTATGGATCTCATGTACTAGTTTCTTAATTTTGTCCAGTTGGGACATCTTGGCTTTTGATTTAGAGCTAGAGTTGTTGGAACATCTCAATGTATGACTCAATGCTGGAGCTATTATGTCAAGGACTTGGAGGGTTCTTGTCATGGCCTTGGGGGGCCTTCGGTGCACCATTTCTATAACTAGGTTTTGCCTAAACCATGGAGGCAAAGACAATGAAAGGATGTCTACATACTATGTTTCTTTGTCCTTTCCCGGTTTTTTTTTATATTGGCTCTCCAATAGGATTTTTTGATCCGAAGGATTTTGTGTGATGATCCGGATTTAAATAGGAACGCAATAGATTACAGAGATAACCATAAATACAGAGATGCGATAACCATAAATAAAGAGATGCAGCGGAAATAACACTTCATTTCATTAATGGAAAATACCGAAATATGCTTACAACCAGAATTGGAATAAACCAGCTAGGACGATGGTAGCTTATCCCTGAGAAGAGATGTGCGGCTACATGCCTCTGAACTATTCCGAACTGTGTTACAATGAGGCTCGAAGGCCTATTTATTGTTGAGAAACAATGGAAAACCCTTCACATTCCAAAACCTAACCCTAGAAGATGAAACGCCAAATTGTGGGGCCCCGTTTTGGGTAAATTGGTACATCAATTTCCCGGGGTCGTAACTTTGGCATACGATCTCCGTTTGACGCGCATGATAGCCCGTTGGAAAGATCTCTCCGGGACTATGACGGGAAAGACGATTTTTTACCTAAACAATCACAAAGCAAGATTTCCCAAAAAACGTCGTTTAGGGCCTCAAAACGGCTCCGGAAGTTCAGGACCCGAAAAACTGCTAAAAATAGTAAACTGCGCTATAATTAAGGAAACTGAAAATGTTGAGGTGGGGGTCCAGGTGGACTTGGCAAGTGGCCACCAATATCCACCTGGATCATGTGATGCAATTAGATGGGCATCTACAGTGATCCTTAAGCATGAGAGATAAACCAAATCCAATAATTTTGTTGTTGCTACAATAAGGGAATGTATTTTCAATGCTTTCCTCATCAAAGAAATGGAGAGTGCAAAATGCTCTTTTTTCAGGTAAGATTTAATAAGATCCCGGGGGTCCCTTTGGAACCCAAACTTAACACCCAAACTTTCCTTGAGGATATACACTCTAATGTTATCATAAGAAGTTGCAGATAGTGTGGTCCTTTGGTATTTGAAGTATTGATCTATAACATTATTGATGCTTGTTTTCTTTTCTACCACATTTATGTCCCCCTTACAACAGTCTATTTTCTCGGAGCCTTATGGCATGGAGTTTCAAAGGATCCCTCTACCCAACATGCATGACTTGAAAGTAATCTTATTACCTTTAGGACAAAAGGATTTGAGCATTGAAGATATTTACATTTTTGTACTCAAATTATTTGAAATGTACTCATTTCTTGTCGGTTCCACCTCACCTTTGAATATAGCTACCAGCATGTCACTTGCAACAATGTCGAGCTTCCTTTTCTAGTCCTCTCTTCATGACTGGTAGTTAGTTTCAAATTATAAGAGACCTTTCCCTTAGATTGAATATCCATATTTCTTAACCAATTAGTGATTTAATTAGTCGATATACATAGGCGATGGAATATAAATTCCTCAAAAGCTTGAAAAAAGGATTTTCCTTGGGGTATTACATTTTATGTCCTGAAGTTTTTAATCTCGACATTCACACAAAGAAAATTCATTCAAAATTGAGAATTATGTTCTACAATTAACTTCTTGCTCCTTGAAATATGGTGTCCATTAATACATTGCTGCTAGGTCTTGCATATTTTTCTTATGTGACTGCTTGCAATATACATATGAGTGTTTACTAAAGGAAAACTCTATTGAGGTGAGTGTGAATCATTAATATGTTATTACATAGAAATTGCTTGTTAGTATCAAATGTTACAATTACCTAGATTAATTATTACTTATCCAGAAAAATATTTATTCTATTTGGATTGGAATATAAGCAATTACATTTACCTAGATTATTATAATTGGATTAGAAGATGTTCTTTTTATTCACATGACCTCTTTTATTTTTTCTTCTTATTTCTCTGAAATATGTATGTTTTTAGTTCTTTATATAGAATGATACTCCTAATTGGTTATCAAAGGAAGCTTGTCTTTTGTTTAATAACTTGTCTCGTCCTTACTACAAGGTCTTCTTTAACAACATGGTGTTTTCTCATGATAATGGAAAATTCAAAGCGTTTCCAAAAGTTTAAATGGCCAATTGTGAAAAATCATATTTGTATGCATATTAATTGTACACCTCCATGTAAATTAAAATTTTGTTGTTAATTAAATGTCGAAATAATTTTGGCATCGGAAGACTTTTTAAATCATATTTTGTTTCTTTGCATCTATCATGTTTTGGAAATAATTATGAAATCACTCAGGTTGTCTCATATTGGGATCTTCTCCATTTCAATCATAGTTTCCTTTGTTATGTTTTACTAGAAATTTTCCTTGGGGAATCTATGATTTTGTCATTTTTATGTGGCTAGTGAATGTATTTATCTGGTGGGTGAACACAACTTATATTCAATCGAAACTCATGCTAAGGTTTTACCTAGATGGACCAAGGCTATATATTTTGTATTAGTTTATGTAATAAAAATACACTTTGTATTACATAATAAATATTTACTATGCGACTCTAGGCTATCCCTTGGTTCTTGGTTAGAGCATGGTGAATGCACAAGTGGTTTTTATGCATGCAATCAATATGAAATTGAAAAATAGTAAGGAGTTCTATGTTTCTTTCGATCATTGTACTTATATTTTTGTTAGCATTCTTGTTGTTTTTCCTACACCACATGAATAAAACCAGTGGGATTTCCAATTTATCATTCATTATGTGATTCATTCTAATCCTAAATGCCATTGTTTTTATCCAATATGATGAGTCAAAATGGAGACACCCATTATTATGAGCGATGGGAAACAAATGAATCGTTAAATTTCATTTGTTTATATTATAGATTGCATTTTGTGAAGTAGATTAATGTTTTTGTTCATAAATTGTTCCACTTTTTTATTCATAAATTCCAACATGTCTTTTTTGTTTGTTTTAATATATCAATTCAACATACCCTAGACGCTAGTATTTTCAGTGTGAATTCTAACATACGCTTGAGTGTGTTTTTATAATAGTCTAGGGCAAAGGCACGATTAGATTTACAACAAATGTAAGCAATATAGGTATGTGTTTTATGCAGCCATGGTGCATTGGATTATGTTATATTTTAGTAATACTAGATTTTTGTAGAGTATGGATGGATAAATTATAGATTTAGAAAGCTACAATGGGAAAAATATCAATTCATCATGCCTTGGAGGCTAGTATTTTCAGTCTGAATTCTAATATATGCTTGAATGTGTTTTTATATCAGTCTAGGGAAAAGGATCTATTAGATAAGCAACAAATGCAAGTAGTACATGTATGTATTTTATGTAGTCATTATGCATGGGATTATGTTATATTTTGGTAATCATAGCTTGATGTAGAGTATGGATGGATAAGATATAGCTGTAGAAAGTTACAATGGATAATACAAAGCAACACCACACATTCAATGTTGTTTTCAAAATTTAGGTGTCAGTTTGGTCCCACATTTAAATGTCAACTTTATTTGTTACCTTTGGATGATATTGCCCCATGATTATCATTCAAACTACCATTGCCTATGTATTGGAACTTGAAAGAAGTATATTGTTTTATTTGTAGTTTGAAAATGATTAGGGATCTAAACTTTAAGGTTGTTTTCTTTTTCCTTACCGGAGTCCCGTTTTAGGGCCTATGAAGGATGCTACTTATATTTAAATTTTATTCTCTTTTTACAGATGGAGGAAAACTCTATATTATTCTTGCACTGAAAACATCCTTGCATTCATTTATTTTAAGTTTACTATAAACATGTGTTTAGGTACTAAAAGAATATTGATTATGCATTGCATTTGTCTATTGGAATTTCCCTCAATGTCTACGTATGGTTGTTAAGACTTGTTTCTTTTGCCCCATCTGGAGCCCTTCCAAAAAAGAGGAGGTGCGAAAAGAAGGGTTCTTCTATATTCATGTTATTTTTGTAAATTGTTTGTACTAGGAGAAGCTTTGCAGAGCGAGGATTGAAGCCCTTGTCTTGTCTCTTTAATGGAATCAGGCTTGATTGCATGGATTATTTTGCTACACTCTATCTAAACATTTATGATTTTGGGTTATAAACAATATAGTTCCCATAATGTTTATCCATTTTTTTATAATTTTGAGTGGTGGAAATACCCCCCATAAAAGAAAAGGAATGTCCAAAATGCATGAACAAATGTTGCATTTAATTTCAACATTTCTCTCTTTAGATGCAAAGAGAAATTTGTGTTTCTTTTAAATGGAAGTGATCACTAGAAAATCCAAAATATGAGATTATTTTTTTTCTTGTCAACAAGATTATTCCATCGTTATTTCATTTCTAGAGTATGAGGTCCCATTGCATTGGATTGTAAAATCATGACTACCATGGATTCTTTGAAACTGATGTTAAAGCATGATAAACATATAAAGAAAAAATGTACTGGTTCTTCAAGTCAGTAGCAACATATAACATATTTTTTCTTCACTAATATGATCGTACATTTTGCCTCGTTGATTTTTATGTTTTCTAATCGAGATAACACTTTTCTTTAAAGGGTGCTAGCTCAATGGAAGAGCACCTGCTTTGCAAGAAGGAGGTTGATGGTTATGCTCCATCATTCTCTAACATGAATTAATTGCTGAAGAAACAAAAATAATCAAATTATATATTTTGTTTCTAAAGAGAACTTTTTTATTGTCTCCAGAGAGAGAATAACTCGGATTAAAGACATATTGTCTATATATAGACAATATGTTTTTAATAGTAGCTATAGTCTCTTACGAAACAAAAATGAATTGTCTCTTAAGAGACAATAATACTTGTGTTCTATATTTTCTTTGCAGAGACAATTTTTTAAGACAATATTTTGAGGCACTCACTTAAAGGCAATATTTAAGACAATTTACAAGCTTTTTTTATTATCTCAAATTAGGACAATTTACTCAAAATCTGTCTTTAATATTGTCTTAAAACCCACTTTTATGTAGTAGTGCATCTTTAAGTTACCATATTACCATGTTTCCATTGTTTTTTCCCCCTTGGAAAAATCGTAATTTTCATTATGTAAGAAAATTACATGTTGTATATGCATGATGCATATGATATAAGTGAGGCATGGCCTATCAAAAATGAATATTGTTCACCTGTATCAGTTCAAAATTTGGTGCCTTGAGTCCACGCAAGGAGGCCCAGTTTCAAAAAATATTTTTCAGATTGTTTTTTCAATAAAAATATATGCTTGAGTAAACTGCAGTGGAGTTCTATAAACATATGTATATTTACAGATGGAGACTGTAAAAGCATGAAAAAAACCATGTATCCAGGCTCCCAATGAGCCTATTGAGCAGCTATGTCCATGAAGGGCTTGTGATAATAATGATAATGGGCCCCTTCCCTCTATTGCATAATTTTGGCAAGATTATCCATCACCTATGCCTTAAAAGGTCATCCAGTTTGATGAATTTGAAAAACATACAACTTTTCAATTTAAAATAAGTGCATTAATCTTTTGAGTTTTCCATGTCTTTTGAAAATTTCCTTAATTAAAAATGCACTTTATTAGCCAATTTTCAATATAATTAAACTTGAAAGAATTATTTGAAGCACAACTAAAGAAGTACCTCATATTGTACTACACAATGAATGCATAACAAATGAGTACTTTGACGAATATAGTAAGAAAATAAACTTTCATGAATATCTCTCATAGATGAATCTCCATATGAACCAAATCCCACCATTTTATATTTTGATAATCAATTTAACATAAAATATTTATTATAACTCATACATTGTTGTACAATATTATTCTAAAATTGTTACATGTATTTCTATATATATAAATATAAATATAATTTGATTTTCTATTATTTTATCTATGCTTTCATTTACCAAAAAACCTTTGTGTCTCTTTCCTCATGCAAAGTTCTTCACTCATTTTTTTTTTCCAATTAATTTAATTTTTTTTCCTATTAGTAAAAAATATTTTCCTATGGTAATAATTTACTCCTTTTTTCTATTCGTAAAAACTATTTTCTTGTGGTAATACTAGTATATGAATAATATTCATTAGTTAAAGGTATATTAGTTGTTACCTTGTATCTAGTGAAGTCACATAAGTATTTATACAATTGTAAAAGTAAATATTTTACAAAAATAAAATACATTGTTTCCATGACACTCAAAATTTCTTAAAATTGGTCATGAGTTTAACATGTTTAGTGATAAGTAAATATAATTTCTTTGATTCGGTTTCCAATCCTTCAATTGAATATCTATGAGACTTGGATACAACATGAATATTTAATCTATTATCACTCCAATATTTTTCTAGAGTTGTTATGAAAGAAATGATTAGAGGTAACCACAAACCTACTTTGGAGATTAGGATCTAGCCTTCCTAATTCTCAGAGAGGGCTCTCTCTTTATGATTTAACTTTGTTTTAGTTATTTGATTTTAGGCTAGTTATGATTGTACTTGGGTTTTGATTTGGATTTGGTGGTGAGATCACTGACTTAGATGGGTAGAGGGATGTCTTTTACCATTGGGCTATGGGGTCAAGTGTTAAGACAAACAAGACTGGAGCAAGTTCTAAAACTAGTGTCTACAGGGCAAGGTAGCTCAGTGATTTCAAGTCTTAAGGCTGGAATGATGAAGTTGGTTTCAATCGGATCCAAGGAGCAATTAAGGGTTCCTTAAGCCGAATAATGAAAGAAGTGAAAGAGATCAACTGGGATGGGAGAGCAATTAAGGATTCTCAGATCTGGATATCAGAAGAAAACATAGAAATGATCAACTGTTCAAAACAGAGAGTACTTAAACAAATTCTGAGATAAATTTCCAGTTAATTCATTCACTTTAGACAACATGTAAGTTTGTGTAATACATAAGAAGATAACAAATTTGACAAAGAAAATACTTCATTGTAATAGTTCAACACATGAATCCTGTAATGCAATCTTTTTATTACTCAGTCCAGTCTGCTGACTTGAAAAATTGGTACAATAACCCTCAAGTTTCTGATCAATACGAATCTACAAATGTCTAGCAATCCACCCCCAATACTTCGAATTATGAAGTTTTTATACAAAAATAATTTACAAAATATCCAAACTGTCTTAGGAATTAATCTAGGAGAAAGAAATATCTTCATGCAAGAAGATAGAGATAGATGTTCAACTGCTGCATGTTGTCCCTGTTTGTTTGGTTGTGTTGTCTTTATGCTCTGATATTTTGTTGTTTATTCTCTGCCCTATTGTTGGTCTTCACGTTGGTTGTTCTTTTTACTTTGACCTTTCAACTGATACACTTTTACCTGGCTGACCTATCACTTTTCTTCTACTATGTTATTTTCACTTTTACTGTGCACTTTTATAGCAGGTCATTTAACTTTTCCCATGTGTCTGCATCTGGTAATTGAATCTTTACCATTTTCCTATAAATTTCATTTGCTTCTGTGTACTTGGAAAAAGTGGGTCTGTTCACAAAAAGGTGTTTTACCTCATGCTGGAGGTAAAACAGGTTCTCAAATGTTTAATATAGAACCTTTCCAGTAGGCATCCCCTTCATAGATGAAGTATTTACCTGATCCCTCGCCACCTCTCTTATCCTTCTGTTGTAGTCTTCCTGTGGCATCAGTTTGTCATTTATCACCAAGGGATTTGGCAGACCTTTCTGCCTCAAAACATCAAACTTAACCATGAACCTGTCTATACGCAGTTGCATGGTTTGGCACTTATCCTCAAGGTTCATCATCAAATTCCTCTTGGTGAGGACCTTTTTCACCTCTAGTATTGTGACAATCGTGTCAGGTATCTCCAGCTTCTGCAATTCATATTTGTTTTTGGAGTTAAGGAAATGGATGATTCTGGTGGCTTCTTCTGGCATGTCTCCCAGTTCTGCCCTAACTCTTTGTATGGCTTCTGTAGCCTCTTTCACTAAGTCATTTTGTTCAAAAATTACTTGAATCAATGGCCAAATATCATTGACATAGTCAACGATATTGGCCCATAACTGTTCCTTAGCTTGGCCAAGTGGTTCCTTTAATGTTAACTCTTTCTTCAAGCTCTTCATCCTTTCAGTCAACCTAGTTGACTTCTGAACTTCTTCCTTATGCATAATCTATGCAAGCTTGTTATCATTCTCTAGACTGGTATCTTTTCCTTAAGCTTGTTCATTTCTGTGGTCTGAATGGACATGTCTTCCATTGCCTTGACCAATTTACTTACCTCATCACCTGGCTGAGATGTTGTTGTTGTTGAACCTGTTGCTGATGTAGATGTTGTGGTAGCTGGTAGTATTGTAGCCAATGGAGCTGTAGGAGCCAATGAAGTTGCCAAGGTGGATGGTACTGTTGTGGTGACTATTGGAATGACAGTGGCAGTGGCAGTCTCGAGGCTGGCCTGTTACAGCTATATTAAGTTGTCCAACTCCTTCTCCATTTCCTTCAGTTGATCATTTAGTTGGAGAACAAGGTCCATCATTTCCTCCTTATGAGTTTGGCTTTCTAAGACCTCTTTTGTCTATGGGTGCTCTGAATGAGGCAGTTTCAGTTGCTTTCTGAGAGCAACAATATCCTCATTATTTTTCTTTATCAACTTCTCTGCAGCCTTGACATCATTGGGATCATGTCCAAGCTCAATCTCCAAGTCTTCCAATGACTTGATTCTATTGTCCTTGGCCTGTGAGGAGGCCTTTTCCAGTTTGTACTGAGCAGTGATATTATCCAATGAACTTTGAAGCTTATGTGCAGTCATAGATTTATTGGTCATGGTGGAATAGATCATCTCACCTGCCTGTTTATGAAACTCAATTTGGTCAATGGGATGAACATCCTTGGCCAAAACTTCAAAAACTATTTTTCTATAGTCTGTTGATGATTTTGGCTGTTGGACTGTAGGTTGCATGAATGTCATCTGCATTTTTCCTGTTTTGATGTCAAAGGCCGACATCAACTTATTTTGATTTGCAGGTGTCTACTTGAAGTATTGGGCATAAGTCTCAGCCTTCAATTTCTCATTCCTCAACTTAATTTCCTTGTATCTATATTTGATATCCTTCTCTTTATCCACAGACTTGGTGAATGAAGAGACCTCCATGTTGAGTTGTCTCCCAATAAGTTTAGTGTTTGATGTTGAGGGCTGGTGTGTTTCTTCTGAAGCTGATGGGCCTTTGCTTCTTCCCACCATTTTGTTGGTGTCAGCGATTTCCACTAAGTCAATGTTGTTTTCCTGTTCAGTTACAGGATTAAGCTCGGGCCTCTTCCTGTAACTAATCTCAAACTGTTCATCTATGGCTTCCATGGCTGAACTAGAACCTTCTTCCCTGGTTATCTTTGCATTTTTTTCTCCATTTTCTGGAATCTGTAAAATAGGAGGAATATTCATTGGTTCTCCTAATTCTGGAACCTGCAGGAAGGAACTTGTATCAATTTGTTTTTCTACATCAATTAATGTATTCTCTACATCAACTACAGTATTGTCCATGTCTATCAAAGTGCTTTCCAACCATTCTGATTGGTTGGCAAATCTCTCAATGTCTGGCCCAAGATGATGGATGAAACGACCCAATTTGACCTTGAGCCTGAGCTTATTTATATGAGGGTCATATTGCCACATAAAATTGTTCTTGAATTTCATATGTTGTAAGATCTTATCTACCTCTGGTCCGGCTTCCCTATTATTACGAATAAAGTGGCCCAATTGGTTTTTCATTTTGAATTGAGTTTTCTTCTTGCTTGCTAGGAAGTTAACTTCATCAGAGTTTATTATCTACCTACAGTATCCTAATGCAAATAACATCATGGGGAGGTATTTGGGCAGTTTGTAGGGGGCCAGTTGGCATCCATATATCCTTATCTATGTGTGGTGTTGGTATAAATACCAGTCTCCCACTTTACTGTTCTTTGCCAATGGTAGAACACTTTTAATTTCCTGACTGATCCTGGGCTGATAGCTACTGGTTAGCATGTTTACAACAGGATGCACAAATGAATCAATGAAGTCTTTGTAGGAAAATACAGTGGAGTATTGTTGGATCACTGGTGTCCAATAGATGACTGATCTTGGGTTTCCTTTGGTGTCCAACTTCTGAATGTTGATTGGAAACTTGTCTAACTGATAGTAGAGGAACATATGAAATAAAATTGAAGAATATTTGAAAACTCTCTCATTTGGTAGTCTGATGAATTACTCATGCATTCTATCTACTATGAATTGAGCATAGTTGTACATTATGGCAGGAGGCTTTCCTGGGCAAAAGATGGAGAGGAAGGCAAGAACAACCTCATCCACATGCTCATCAGAGGTGTAGCCTAAAATGCAGGAAAGCATGGTTATGATTTGTCTGCCTCTCTCAGAAAAAATGATGGCAGCATATGGTGGACTTTCTGTAGGAGTGTGACACTCCTCTAGGATGAAGGTTTGGAAAATTTGGGCTTCCTAGGAAAGTCTAACTTGGTATAGAGGTCAAGCAAGCCTTCAATAGAAAGTGGGGTCTCATTTGGGATTGGTTGGACTTGCAGCATTTGGTTAATGGATTCTGCAGTGATGGTGAACAAAACTTGTCGGTCAGGGGTGACAATGGCTCTTTGACTAGGAATGTAGCAAGCTTGGCAGAAGTGAATGATTTATGGGAATGGGTGAACTTCTGGGAAAACATGCTTGGAAAAAGTGGACTCCCAAATGTGGATATCATCGTTCTGGTTTAAAAATTTGTCCTTACTCCAACAGTGGAGCTTTAGAAGGTAGGCAAGGGAACCAGTGTCCTTGATTTGAAAGTCTCGGTCTGCTAATGCAAGGTGGTCGATTTCTAGGTGAGGGGTTTGCAGAGGTCTCACGTCCAGAGAGGTTTGGGAAGCCATAATTGGGATTACTGAATTGAACAAGGCTTTCAGAGGTTTCAAGAGTGAGGTTTAGAAGCTCTGGTACAGTGGGAGGGTAGTTACAGTCTGTGAAACAAGGTTTAGGATGTAGAAATAAGTTTCTCTTCAATTTCAAGAAGGTTTCTTTAATTAATTCAATTAATTCACCACTTAATTACAACTATGCATTTTCAAATTCACAGGTTGTTCTGGTTTTCTCCAAGAATACCTGGAAATTGGTGATTTGGCGTGCAGATTGGGTTCAGTGGTGAATGCAGTAGGTACTGTGGCTTCAACTGTCAACTGGTTGCTTTAATTGGGTATCTGGAGCGTCTTCAGGCGGCAGAAGGTGGACAAATTGGTCGTAGAGGTTCAGGGTGTCGCAAATGGCTAAGTAGCAGTTTGTAGTGAAGAACGAGCGAAAAGAGAAATTTGGGGCTTTTCAGCCTTTTAACGAGTAACGGTCACATTTTGGTGTGGAAATAATTAAATGAACAATGGGCAGTTTTCTGTTTAGGTGGGGAGGTGGTTTTATGTGCCATCACACCGCTTTTGGATGGCAGGCGGTATTTTTCTCAAGCATGCGATCTAACTTGGTGCTGCCACGTAGCATAATAGTGCCCAGGCAAAACCTTGAATCTCGCGTGCTCTGGTGGTAGGAGATCGGAGGGATATTGCGTAGTTGAGTTGCACAGATGGAATCGGGAAAGTGGTTGGCGAGGCCCAGGATTTAATTACAAATAATTGTAATTAATCAGTAAATAATGTATGGATTTAATATAAGCAGCGGGTTAATAAAGGTGGGACCATGGGTTATGTGGCGGGGTTTTTTAACTGCACCAAGGGTTGGGGGGTTAAAAAGGGTATCAAGTAAATATGAAGTGGGGGATGTTAATTACATAATGCGGGGGCATAAAAACTTAGGATAAGGGGTTTTTGTGGGTTTTTGAGGGGGAAAGGGAAATTAATTAAGTGGGGAAATTGATATTTGTAATGGGGAATGGGTTTCACACTAGGGAAAGGGGTTTTGGGAAGGGGGGATGATTTTTGAAGGGTAATTTCTAGGGAAATGTGTGAAACCAAGGGGTAAAGGTCAAAATGAGGGGAAAAGAGTAATTATAAGTAATGAAGGGATAATGGGGAAATTAGGAAATAAGTATGTGGGGGTGTGGTGAAATGAGGGGAAATTAGTAAAGAAGCTTGGTGAATATCCTTTCTTTCTCACATTTCTTCCTGCACATGAAACATAGGCTTAAGCATGACAAATGAGCTTTTGACTTGGCAACCTTTTGCATTTGCAGCATATCTTCTACCTACCCTCTATCTCCCCTAACATTTTCTTTTCATTTATTGGGTGCATTTGAGCTTGGTGACCCTTTATTACCTTTTCTTTTGATTAGCAAATTATCTAATTCTAACCTTATAACTTCCAATGGCTCAAATTAAATTGATGAGCTCATTTTTATTCCCTACCTAACTACTGATATGCCAAGGTTAAACAGTTTGGCTAGATCTTTATTCTCTATCTATCAACATGAAATTTAAAGCATGAAAGAGTCAAGATTAAGCTTTTTGACCATCATGGATTGTGGCATTTTTGACAAGCTATACACAATCTTATTTTTACAAAGTAAAGCAAAAGGAGTGGCATTTGAATTCCACAGTTTCATGATCTATTTTATCTCTTTTTGGGGTTCATATTTTTCATTTTTTTAATCTTTTTTTTCTTTTTTGTCCTTTGATTATTCTTTTAGGACATACCCTCTTTACATTTTTTATTTTTTAATATGGAAAACATTTTATAGAAAGCAAAAGTATGTACAATATTACAAGACTAACCATAGCCAATTCAAAATTATGAATCCTATTATTATGAGACTCTAATAGTGGCTCCACATGGGGATGGAATTTCCTAGTGAAATGTCAAGAACTTTAAGATCAGTAGCCTTTGAAATTCTGACTTTGTTTGCCTTGTGACTGCTCCTCTATAATCTGCTTTATTCATACTTATGATAGTAAGCCCTTCAAAGCTCAGGGCCTTCTCTCCGGGCTTCAACTTTAAAAGATTACCATCCAATCCAATCTAAACTCTGCAATGTTATTACAATGAGAAAACTAAACTGAAATAGTGTTAATCTGTGGATAAGTAGTGCCTTAGAATTCTACCATTGACAGGTCCTCCTGGTAGATCTGCTCAATCTAACTGTCTCAAGAAAAATGCATTGTTACCTCTGTAACCATAAATTATGTAAGGGCCTTGCCATAGGAAATCAAATTTGCCATGTTTACCCTTCTCTTCTCTTCTAGAATCCCATTTGAGAACTTTGTCACCTATGTAAAAATCATCAGCTTTGGTCTTTTTGTCAAAAATATTTTTGATTTTATCCTGAATCACTTGTGATTTGACATAGACTTCTTCTTTGGTTTGCTGCAAGTGTATTGTCTGATTTATCCTCCTTTGGATATCATTTGGTTCTACTTGCAACTCTTGGATCATTTTCATCATTGGTACTCCTAAAGAGGATGGAAAAACAACATCCATACCATATACTAGCTGATAAGGAGATGTACCAATGGATTTTTTAGTAGTCAATTTGTCTGCCCATAAGGCATTGACCAACTTTTTGTTCCATGTCTTCTTGTTGTCTTCTAGCAACTTTTTTATGATATTAACCAGGGTTTTATTTGAGGATTATACAAGTCCATTACCTTGAGGGTAATAGGCAATGGAATGGCCAACAGTAATGTGATATTTGTTACAAAATTCTACCATTTTCTTGGATTTAAAAGCAACTGCATTATCAGTAATGAACTTTTGGGGGCATCCAAATCTAGAAAGGATGTTGTTCTCAAGGAATGAAACGATGGCAGAGTCTGTGGCTTGTTTAGAAAGGATGGCTTCTATCCATTTAGTGAAGTAATCAGTGGCTGTCAAAATCCATTTATGCTGGGCTAAGGAGGATGGGTGAATTTCCCCAATGAAATCTAAACCCCATTGTTGAAAAGGCATTTCTGTGGAGATGGGTTTGAGAGGTAGTGGTAAGAGTTTCCTTTTGCCCTCAAATATTTGGCACTTGTGATAGGAGGTCACATGTTTCTTGACATCTGCAAAAAGGGTGGGCCAGTAAAAACCTACCCTTAGAATCTTGTCAATAGTAGTTTTCCAATATAGGTGTCCTCCACAATCTCTTGCATGAAATTATTGCATAACTTTGTCAACTTCATCTTTTAGTAAACAATTTAATAGAATGCCACCATTATCTTTCCAAAATAAAGCATTATCTATGATACAATATTTCATTGATTTCATCTTCAAAAATATACTTTTAGTTCTAGATAAACCAGGAGGAGCTTGTAAGTTTAGTAAGACAAATATGATATCTGCATACCAAGGTGAATCTGTAAAAGGTTCACTGATCTGTGGAGTCGCCATCTCTTCCTGATCATCTAGAGCACCAATGAAATTTATATCTAAGGCTTGACAGTTCGATTCAACCATGAGTTTAGCTAAACGTTGGCCTTTGATAAGTTTTGTAGGCTTTATTTCTATGTCATATTCCAAAATAGTGGCAATCCATTTGCCTCTCTTTCCTTCACGCCCATTTTGTGTCAAAATATCCTTTACTACAGAATTTGAAACATAAGCAATGATGTGTGAATACAAGATGTACACTATGAAATCTTTAATAGCTTTCTTGTTTTTCCATTATGTTGTACTTTAGTGTAACATCTCTCAAAGATTTGTTGAAAAATACAATAGGCTGCTCATAGCCTTGATTGTTCTTTTGCAACAAGACTGCTACAATAGTATGTTCTGAAGCAAAAGAAAAAATTACAAAATCTTTTTGGAAATCAGGACTTATGAGGACTGGAGTTTTGGTACGGGCTTCTTTGATTGCCTCAAAAGACTGTTTGGCCTCTACTGTCCACTTAAGTGTTGAATCCTTCTTTAACATGTTATTTAGTTCTCTAATTAATTCTGCTAAGTTTGAAATGAATCTCCTAAGGAAATTTATTTCGCCTAAGAATGACTATAATTCTTTGATGTTTCTAGGATGAGTGATGATTAGGATTGCCTCTATTCTAGCTGGATCTATTCTAATTCTAGCTTTGGATATTATGTGTCCCAAGAGTTTACCTTCATCTAGACCAAAGAGTGTCTTTTTGGGATTTAAAGAAATACCAAATTTTCTGCATTTAATGAAAACTCTTCTTAGGTGATCTAGATGTTCGTTATCTGATTTGGAAAAGACTGTGATGTCATCTTCGTAAACAACTAGAAAATCATGGATTTATTTGGCAAAGGCTATGTCCATAGCTCTTTGGAATGTTGCTCATACATTCGTTAATCCAAAAGGCATCTTCAAATACATGAAAGTACCCCAAGGAGTAGTAAATACAGTCTTTGCTTGGTCCTCTGGTTGAACTAAGATTTGGTTGTATCCAGAAAATCCATCAAGCAATGAAATTTTGGATGAGCCTACTATCCTCTGAAGAATGTGATCCATTTTTGGGAGAGGATAGTTGTCTTTTAATGAAACTTTGTTCAAGTTTCTGAAATCAACACAGAGTCTAATTTCTCATGTTTTCTTCCTAGTAGTGACTAAGTTAGAGACCCAATCTGAATATCTAATGGGTGCTATGATCTGTGCATCATACATCCTTTTTACTTCCTTTTCAATGAGTGGCATAAGAACTGGATTAATTCTCCTAAGCTTCTGTTTAAAAGGTTTATGGTCTTCTTTGTTAGGTATCTTATGTTGAATTATGCTGGTGTCATAAGTCTTAAGGTCTTCATAGCTCCAGGCAAAGACATCTTGAAACTCTTTGAACAGATTTATGTATTTCAATTTTTCATCTGGAGGTAATGCTTTGTATATTTTGATAAGTTTGGTTTTTTCTTCAATTCCTATGTTACATTCTTCTATGTTTGCTCTTAAAGGCACCATTTTTGGTTTCCTAGCTACATCATTTGAATCAAACAAATCTTCTAATGGGACTAATCCCTTGGGCAAAAAGTGATCTTTAACGTTTAAAATTTCAGGATCATCATTCATTATTTCTTCTATTTCTACATTTTTTAAGTTATCTATTTGTACTTTAGTGAAATTAGTGGGTTTACCTAGATCTAAAGCATTTATATCTATTTCACTATCTATGTTATTGTCTACTATATAATCTGTATCTATATTACAATTTTGAAACTCTCCTTTAGCATTCATGAAATCATAAATTTGAGAATCTTGTGAGAAAATCTGCCAATATTTCAAATTGTCAAGTATAATAGGCCTATGTCTCACTTCTGCAGTGTATTGGTGGTTGGGATAAAATGGCAAGTTGCAGGTACTAGAAAAAGTGGCCAAACGGTGAGCTTGCGTACTCTGTTTCCTAGGAATGGAAGCAAAGTCAGTTTCGAGAAGGTCCTTAATCAAATCTAGGACAGTCTCTCTATATTGGCTAAGTCTGGGATTATTCATAGAGTTTTCACCTTTGATTTGTTTTGTAATCAATTCTGAGTCTCCCATGATAGAAACTCTTTTGGCTCCAAGTTTTCTAACCATTTGTAGTCCTAAGATTAGAGCTTCATATTCTGCCATGTTGTTTGTGCATTCAAAGTTTAATCTAAAGGCATGACCTTCATAATGATTGTTTTCCATGTTGTGTATCCAAACTCATGCAGTTGCTCCTCATCTGTTCACAGAGCCATCAAAATCTAAATTTGATAGGGACTCATGAAAAATGTTTTCACTATCAGGTGCTTTGTATTTTTCTTCTACAGTTGTGATTTCATTTTTGTCATTGCCTGAATTATACAAGATGAAAGAGTCCATATCAGAATGCATGGACTATATGGGGAAATTCTTTGGTTTCTCTGCACTACTCACCATGTATTTCATCAATGTTTCTCTGTAAACTTTCCTTTGTTGACCAAAAACAGATATGGTGACATATGACATGTCTAATTATAGAGATCCCTGTAATTTTGCTCCCCATGAGCGAGATAATAACATTCCATACATGGGTAGGATGTCAGCAACTACTATGTCCATCACAATACTCTTTGCTGGGCACTGGACTAGAGTCACACACAAATCTTTAATTAGGCCAAGGCACTTGACTTGGCTAGAATCAAAGGAAAACGGGTCCTTATGTGGTCTGGTTATATCTAAGTTTAGTCTCTCCATGATTGCTTTTGGCATTAAGTTATGGGATGCCCCTGAGTCTAGCATAGCATTATGTAAGATTTTATCATGAACATTCAAGCTAATGTAGAAGGGAGGAATACCCCCTCGCTGATGTGTGCCATTTACTTCAGGACCAAACAATAACTCAAGTTTACAGCATCCTCTCCTTCACCTATATTTAATGTTTCAGCGATTTGTGCTCTATATGATTCATTTTTCACTAGCTCAATCAAAGGAACTGATATTTTCAATTTTGCTATCTCAATCTTAATGTTGAATGGCAATTGAGTTTTGCGTGATTGGATGACATCTTCCTTAGCAAATGTGGTATGTGTATTTTTATCTTCTTTTTCAGTACCTAGCACTTCAGTTTGTGTTTCAACAGTTTTGTTTTGAATTCTCTTATTTGGAATGATTTCAGTAACAGTTTCAGTTTGAGTTTCAGATGAAGTTATATCTACAATTTTTGGGCTGGAAATCTCCTGAGTTCCCCTAGGGAGAATTTGTAGAACTTTGGTCACAGGAGCTTCTATTATATTTTTAGTGTGGGCTTCGATTGATTTCTTAGTGGGAATTTTAGTATTTTTTTTGCTTCTAAGGTTGTACTGTTTGTGAACCTCATATATAGCAGATTCATAGCCTTGTTTGAAGTCAAAGGATTCTCTAGATTCTAATTGCAATTGTTGCAGCATGTACAATTCATGTTCTTCCTGAGTAAGAAAAACAACATTTTCATTTTTAATCTCTAATAAGTTTATCTGGGTGTCATCCTCTTCTTCATGGTTTTGTGAACCCTCAGCATAGTTTTCCTGGAAGGGTGGTCTAATTTGCTGATCTGGTATTGCATTTTTTCCAGTGTTAGGATTTTTCCTAAAGTTGGGGTTTCTTATTGGGGGTGGCTGTTGATTTTCCCACTAAGTTTTTATTTTCATGTTTTCTAATCTATCCATTATTCTTTCTACACTCTTTGCTAAACTATCTATTTTACCATCAGAAGTGGAAGTTTCCTCTTTAATGACAACTCTTTTCTCATTTCTCATCCTAGCTTTCTTAGCTAATAGATTGGCTTCTACACTAACAGCATTACTCTGCATTTGCTCTAATGTTTCAGGGGTTTCTTTCCCTTAATTGGTATGACATGTCAGTGTCAAAACCATCGGGGAATTTGATCAATGTTAGGTTTGGTGGCGGTTTAATATTAACAGGGATTGCATTGTAGATGTTATTGAACCTAGTACAATAATCATGAACTGATTCATTAGGAGCTCTTCTAATGTTATCATATTCAGATGGTATTTGCAGAGGGTTTTTCTTTCTTTCCCGTCTATCAATAAACAATCTATGAAAAGTAGCTAAATCTGCAATATGATTAGTTGATAAACCTTTGAACCATTTTTTAACATCTCATGTCAATGTTTAGGCAAATAACCTCATTTGTACATCAGACTCATCGATTTCATGCAATTCGAAGTAGTCAGTCATTTTGTTCACATGTTGTTGGGCAGTATACTGACCAATAACATCAAACAAAAGGATTTTGCTTTGGTAATCTTGGGGCATGGCTTGAAGTTGTGCTGGTAAGACCATAGATGCATATTTGTCTGTCATGGCTGAGATTTTGGTTTGACTAGGGGGCAAAGTAGTGGTGCTTGAAGAAGGACTTGAGATGGTAGGAGATGAACTAGATGAACTTGAGATGCTCGATTGAAGAGGACGATGAGGTATCAATGGTTTAGGGGAATGAACTGTGGTGGATTCTAGGCAAGGTGGTAGTAAAAGAAGCTATATTTACAATATTTGAAGATTCTGCAAAATTTCAGAGGAACAGCAGTGAGGGCGGCTAATTCAACATATTGTTGAAGATAGGCATCATCTATATGGCTTATCAAGGTTGATTTTAAAGCTTATAGTTACCAAAAGTATTCAAGACAAGTTGATCTAAATCAGGATGTATAAGGACCTTTTTTGACTCAATGAATTGAATGAAATTAGGGTCTATTACAGTTTCATGAATTGAATTTTCTGATTTAGTTCTAAACAACAAAAGCTCAAATGACAGATCAAACTGAATGTCCTCTAAATTTGATAATTCTTTGGGGAGTAAATTTGCTTTAACTAACTGGCTACTACTTGCTTGAGTTTCTACCCTTTTTTATTTTCTTAAAATTCTATCAGGGTCATCAACTATTGTGACAGGGTTTGGATCTAGATTTGCCCTGGTATAGTGAGTCTGTTTAAGAGCTAGAATTTTTTTTTTTTTTGGAAACTTTTTAACATCAACTCTAAAATGACTTTAAGGGGCAAAAGATGAGATTTAAGATTTCCTTAAAATTTTATTACACTGAGGATCGATCCCCAGTATGGCTACCAGTATGTTATCACTCCAATATTTCTCTAGAGTTGTTATGAAAGAAATGATTAGAGGTAACCACAAACCTATTTTGGAGATTAGGATCTGGCCTTCCTAATTCTCAGAGAGGGCTCTTTCTTTATGATTTAACTTTGTTTTAGTTATTTGATTTTAGGCTAGTTCTTCATTTGTTGGAGTCCGTAAAATATGAGAAATATTCATTGGTTCTCCTAATTCTGGAACTTGCATGAAGGAACTTGTATCAATCTATTTTTCTACATCAATTAATGCATTCTCTACATCAACTACAGTATTGTCCATGTCTATCAAAGTGTTTTCCAACCATTCTGATTGGTTGGAAAATCTCTCAATGTCTGGCCTGGGATGATGGATGAAAGGACCCAATTTGACCTTGAACCTGAGCTTATTTATGACTCCATGAGGGTCATATTGCCACATAAAACTGTTCTTGAATTTCATATGTTGTAGAAACTTATCTGCCTCTAGTCCGACTTCCCTATTATTACAAATAAAGGGGCCCAATTGGTTTTTCATTTTGAATTGAGTTTTCTTCTTGGCTGCCAGGAAGATAACTTCATCAGAGTTTATTATCTGCCTAAAGTACTCTAATGCAAATAACCTCATGGGGAGGTATTTGGGTAGTTTGTAGGGGGCCAGTTGGCATCCATATATCCTTATCTCTGTGTGGTGTTGGTATAAATACCAGTCTCCCACTTTAATGTTCTTTGCCAACTGTAAAACCATTTTAATTTCCTGACTGATCTTGGGCTAATAGTTATTGGTTAGTATGTTTACAACAGGATGCACAAATGAATCAATGAAGTCTTTGTAGGAAAAAACAGTGGAGTATTGTTGGATCACTGGTGTCCAATAGATCATTGATCTTGGGTTGCCTTTACTGTCCAACTTCTGAATGTTGATTGGAAACTTGTCTGACTAATAGTAGAGGAACATATTAAATAAAACTGAAGAATACTTGAAAACTCTCTCATTTGGTAATCTGATGAATTGTTCATGCATTCTATTTGCTATGAAATGAGCATAGTTGTACATTATAGCAGGAGGCTTTCCTGGGCAAAAGATGGAGAGGAAGGCAAGAACAACCTCATCCACATGTTCATCAGAGGTGTAGCCTAAAATGCAGGAAAGCATGGTTATGATTTGTCTGCCTCTCTCAGAAAAAATGGTGGCAGCATATGTTGGACTTTCTGTAGGAGTATGACACTCCTCTATGATGAAGGTTCGGAAAATTTGGGCTATCCTGGGAAGGTCTAACTTGGTATAGGAGTCAAGCAAGCCTTCAATAGAAAGTGGGGTCTCATTTGGGCTTGGTTGGACTTGCAGCATTTGGTTAATGGATTCTGCAGTGATGATGAACAAAATTTGTTGGTCAGGGGTGACAATGGCTCTTTGACTAGGAATGTAGCAAGCTTGGCAGAAGTGAATGATTTCTAGGAATGGGGGAACTTCTGGGAACAAATACTTCGGAAAATTGGACTCCCAAGTGTGGATATCATCGTTCTGGTTTAAAAAATTGTCCTTACTCCAACAGTGGAGCTTTAGAAGGTAGGCAGGGGAAGCAGTGTCCTTGATTTGAAAGTCTCGGTCTGCTAATGCAAGGTGGTCGATATCTAGGTGAGGGGTTTGTAGAGGTCTCACCTCCAGAGAGGTTTGGAAAGCCATAATTGGGTTTATTGAATTGAACAAGGCTTTCAGAGATTTCAAGAGTGAGGTTAGAAGCTCTGGTACAGTGGGAGGGTAGTTACAGTCTGTGAAACAGGGTTTAGGATGTAGAAATAAGTTACTCTTCAATTTCATGAAGGTTTCTTTAATTAATTCAATTAATTAACCACTTAATTACAACTGTGTGTTTTCAAATTCACAGGTCATTCTAGGTTTTTCCAAGAATACTTGGAAATTGGCAATTTGGTGTGCAAACTGGGTTTAGTGGTGAATGCAAAAGGTATTGTGGCTTCAACTGTCAACTGGTTGCTTCAATTGGGTATCAGGAGCGTCTTCATGCAACAAAAGGTGGTCAAATTGGTCGCAGAGGTTCACAGTGTCGCAAATGGCTAAGCAACAATTTGTAGTGAAAAACGAGCGAAAAGAGCAATTTGGGGTTTTTTTGGCCTCTTAACCGGTAACGGTCACATTTTGGTGAGGAAATAATTAAATAGTGGGCAGTTTTCAGTTTAGGTGGGGAGGTGGTTTTATGCTCCATCGCACTGCTTTTGGACGGCCGATGGTATTTTTCGCGAGCATTGTATCTAACCTAGTGCCGCCACGTAGTAGAACAGTGCCCAGGCAAAACCGCGAATCTCACGTGCTCTCAGGTTGTTATCGATCGGACAATGAATCCGTGCGATATGGATGTACACCGTCGGATCTGGGGGTAGGAGATTAGAGGGATATTGCGCAGTTGAGTTGCATGGATGTAATCGGGAAAGTGGATGGCGAGGTCCAGGATTTAATTACAAATCATTGTAATTAATTAGTAAATAATGTAGGGATTTAATATAAGCAGCAGGCTAATAAAGGTGGGACCATGGGTTATGTGGCGGGGTTTTTTAACTGCACCAAGGGTTGGTGGGTTAAAAAGGGTATCGGGGAAATATGAAGTTGGGGATGCTAATTACATATGCGGGGGGCATAAAAACTTAGGATAAGGGGGGTTTTGTGGGTTTTTGAGGGGGAAAGGGAAATTAATTAAGGGGGGGAATTGATATTTGTAATGGGGAATGGATTTCACACTAGGGAAATGGGTTTTGGGAACGGGGGATGATTTTTTAAGGGTAATTTCTAGGGAAATGTGTGAAACCAAGGGGTAAAGGTCAAAATGAGGGGAAAAGGGTATCTATAAGTAATGAAGGGATAATGGGGAAATTAGAAAATAAGTATGTGGGGGTGTAGTGAAATGAGGGGAAATTAGTAAAGAAGCTTGGTGAATATCCTTTCTTTCTCACATTTCCTCCAGCACATGAAACATAAGCTTAAGCATGATAAATGAGCTTTTGACTTAGCAACCTTGTGCATTTGCAACATTTCTTCTACCTACCCTCTATCTACCCTAACATTTTATCTTCATTATTGGGTGCATTCGAGCTTGTTGACCCTTTATTACTTTTTCTTTTGATAAGCAAACTATCTAATTCTAACCTTATAACTTCCAATGGCTCAGATTAAACTGATGAGCTCATTTTTTTCCCTACCTAACTACTGATCTGCCAAGGTTAAACAATTGGGCTATATCTTTATTCTCTATCTATCAACATCAAATTTAAAGCGTGAATGAGTCAAGATTAAGTTTTTTGACCATCATGGATTGTGGCATTTTTGACAAGCTACACACAATCTTATTTTACAAAGTAAAGCAAAAGGAGTGGCATTTGAATTTGCACATTTTCATGATCTATTTTATCTCTTTTTGGGGTTCATATTTTTCATTTTTTATCTTTTTCTTTCTTTATTGTCCTTTGATTATTCTTTTAGGACATACCCTCTTTACATTTTTTAATTTTAATATGGAAAACATTTTGCAGAAAGCAAAAGTATGTACAATATTACAAGACTAACCATAGCTAATTCAAAATTATGAATCCTATTATTATAGGACCTTGACATAATCCACTTAATTAAATTGTACTCTCATTTTTGTTTACATGTGGTGTATAGCATTTGAATGACACACCATGAACTCTTAATGTCCTCTCCATAATTTGAACTTATCATAGGATACACTTATTTTTATATTAACTTTATTTCATATTTAAATAATTTTTTTGTCATCAACCCACTTGCCATTCAGTTTTGGAAGACTTTTTTCTTTAATATAAATCTCAAAGATGTACATTTTATTCAATACTTATATCATCTCGTCTCGGTCCAATTTAAATGCTTTAAAAGTGTCATTTGTCTTTCATGTTTTTTAGGTTAACCTATTTCAACATTTCTTCGTGGTAAATTATCGTATTTTTATATAGAAGGAAATTTGATTAGAAATAGACGAAAAATATCATACTTTATATAATAATAATAGATAATTAAATTATTGCATTTGAAATGGCATACACTAGTAACAAAAATGAAGTGGTTACATTGCTTGCATATCGTAAAGAGTAACCTTAAAGAACCTAATCTCTAGTACCTTCTAGTAGTTTTCATTCCAAAAGGTCTATAAATCTTTATAGTTTTGGAGGAATTATACAATTCTCTTGAAGAAAAAAAATCCTTATCTTTATTTTGAGATTAAAAAAAATATAATGTTCAAAGGGGTTGTATCTGATGGTAGAAATCTAGGCATTTTTCATGATTGGTGAAGGTTTAATCACCATGAGGGCTTAACCTAAAGCCATGGAGCATCTTCAGGTAGTGATTGGACATGTCATTGCACCCAAAGAAATTATATTGAATGATATCATGATCCATGCACACATAAGTGAATCTTGTGACCCGTGCCTAGATAATTGGATCAAAGACCACCCCCATGTCCTTCAATTTTCAACTCATAAAACTTTGGATTGATGGTGAATGGGTTCCTTTTATGGGTGCATCAAGTATTATTTACCAACATTTATAAAATATATCCAAACCCAAATCTTCAATAAGGTCGTCTACTATCCATTTCTAATGTGGTGCATTCACTATTAATTGAGTGACTTGAAACAATATTTAATTTAAAATGCATTGGTGAATGGGTTCCTTTTCTAGATAGATCAAGTTTAATTCTCCACCACTTATAACATAGATCCAAAACTAAAATTACAATTGTATCCTCTACCATCCATTTCTAAAGTGGTGCATTAATTACTAGTAATTCCAATAACCTGCAACAATCTTTAATATAAAATGCATTGATTCACAAACTGAAAGAATGAGAAAAAATGTGATCCACTTTTCATGGCTATAAAATTTGGTGTATTCATTATTGATAAATCCAAACTTGATGCATTCATTTTTAATAATCTAGAGCCTTGAATGAAGATAAAAAATCAATTGAAGAGATGGGACAAAATGTTGAGGATTCACAATCTCCAAAGGGATTATGTAGGTGTAAAACGTTTAAGTGGGTCGCTATATCGCTTATTCTTCAAGAGCATATAAAGGATTATATAAAATAAGAAGGTTACATGGAATGTTATGTTGCTTATTTTTTCAGAGTATGTAGAATTTACAAAACAATAAATCTCAAATATGATTAAGATAAAATGTGGTGAATTATAGTTGTTACACAGTAACAAATGGAACACAGATAAAGACATATTAATGCACAATAGAGTATTTAATACCATTTTCATTTTAAATTGTTTTAAATCTATGATGAATTGATGCATAAGTGAATAGAATATAAATGAATAAAATAATGATAATTTTTATAATAAAAATAATGGTTATTAATTAATAAATTAAACTATTGGAGGTGGTGATTTTAACTTTTCCCTTTTTTAAAATAAGATATTTTCTTTAAAATAACCATAGTCTCATCACGTAAATTTTAAATTTATAAATTAAGAAAATATATTATTATTTTTAGAAAAAAATCAAATTAATAAAAAAAGTTTAACAAACTTTTAAAATCTTTATATGAAAATAACCAAACAATAGAAGGTGGAAATAACTTACATTCTTAACATATAAATCCATTTAAGTGTCATATAACTTTTTTATGTTTTGGCATTCTTATATTTTTATAATCAATTTTACTTGCATTTATGTGTAAACTTATTTGATTGTTTGCCTCATCTAATCTTCCTAATCATTTTTCATGAAACTTAATCTATTTATTCATTAATGTTACTAAAATGTACATAAGATTACACTATTCATTTTTATAACTAGATATTATTATTGTGAAATCCTGGAAACACCGCTACCATAGACATGCCATTATTCCTAATCACCCTGATTAAAAATATTATTTACATGGTTAATAAAAACAAATCATAATTTTGATAAAATAGTGTGTTACATGCTTGACACCATTTTATTTATGCATCTCCTTATAAATGATAGAGCACATGTATAAAGAATGTACCCACATGTATAATTAGTTTCAAACGAAAATTCATGGATTAAACGATAAATTAAATATTAAATATTATGTAATATGTTAATGACATAGCAAATATTAATACGATAATTGATTTATTGTACTTTTATACTTTCCATTAAATATTACATGATTCTCCTCCTAAATATCGTGCTAGATATTTGCCCTAGCCCATGGCATGGGATTCCTATAGAACAATACATTTGTACGTTGAAACGACTTTTCACACTATACCACGACGATTAACTCTATATTTCGAGCATTTTATGTGAGAGGCATTAAGGTATTCTCCAGTTCCACAGACTTTTGTTGTAAGACTATAGTGGAAATGACTTGTTAACAGAAATATGACATTAAGCTTCCAGGATTGAGAAGTTCTTTCTAATGGGTTGTCTATTGAGGCTTCAATTTTTTGTGAGGCTTCAATTTTGTGTGGACAACAAAAAATTGTCAAAATTTAATTATATTTTTCAAAAAAAGTTGACAATTGTTAGAATTTAGCTATATTTTTCAAAAAAAAGTTGACAATAGATGTACATAAATCTTATTTTCAATGGTGGAAATAGATTCAACACAGTGAAAAACAGTGGGCACCCAAAATCTTGAAACTTTGACAATTGTATCCTAGATTTCCAAAAAAAAATCTGGATATCTATTAGCTAATCTTTAGATCAACAAAATTGAAGAAATATATCCCCATTGTTGACAAGCTCTCAAATGATATGTGTTTATACTGTTGTGGTTAGATACATGATTTCTGGAAAGGGTAATAGTTGAATTTTTATCACAAAAAATGAGAGTTGGCTCCTTCTTCTTTTCAACCTCAACATTACGTATTAATCTTCTTAATCAAATTGCTTAGCATGTTGCTCTTGTTGTTGCCACATACTTTGCTTGTATTGATGAAATGAAAACAATGTGTTGCTTCTTGTATGCCCATGAAATTAGTCCTATACCTAGGTGAAACGCATAACCTAAGTATGCTTTTTGTCATAAATACTTTCTTCAAAGTCATTATATGTGTAACTAACAAGATGGTAATGGTTGTCATTTGGATTAGTGTACAAAATTCCATACTTTATTGCTTAAAATCTTTTTTCCTACTTTTCAATCAGTTTCTTTTAGTCTCTATGAACCACTGAAGATATTATGTCAGGCCTTGTTGTTGTGAGATACATTAAGTTTCCTATTAACTACTTATACAAAATAAAGTAGAAAATTGAATTGTTGTTATATTTATTTAGTTGGGCTCCTGAGACAATTGGTGTCACGTCCCCTTAATTACAAAGAAATTCAGCTATAAGAACATAAATGTCATTGGTATAAAAGAAATTATTATTTTTTAATAAAATACAACCTTCTAAACCTTTAGTTTCAACCATCAATATTCACACTACCTCCTTTTGTCTCCAAGATATTCCATTATATATTTTGTTTTTATCTGAGAGTCATATTCCGTCTATTTTGTTAAATGGTTAATATTTCATATTTTCCACATTATATGTGAGGCCTTTACTCTACCATTTATAGAGGTTCTATTCACTATATATTTGTTTTTAAAATATGGGGCTACTTTTCTCCTATGCCATTTGACCTATGTAACTTTTATAGTCAACCATTGTAATGTAATTATATTTATACGTCGATAATAACTCTGCATATAATTACATGCATTAATCATTGTACCCGTTGTTGTCGCTCCCAGAGACAACCTCGGATTGCTTACAAGGCCAGTGCGTGGGCACATCTAGATTTTGTGTGCCTTGTGTGATTCTCAAGAAATTGCAGACATCACCTATATTTATATATGTATATATTTAAATGGAATGGATTGGTTCATCCATCTAAAAGAGTAAGCCACGAATTTCTGGTACTTCTTCACATGTACAAATCACATAAATATAACATAAACAGTGGAGGCTGAGTAGTTCAAGGACTTATAGTTTAATACGCTTTTGCAGAGTTATGAGAAAGGATAGGGAGAAGGAGTAACTCATCATATAGGGCTTAAAACGTCAAGAATTCTATACTTATCACATAGATCTTGAAGCATTAAGGATTTCTACACTTATTTGAGTTATAGGTTGAAATAGTGGACAAAAGAGAGAGTGAATGTTGTGATTCATGTAGCCCAACTTTAAAGATATAATTTCATTAATACATACAGGCACATGCATTAATAAGTCAACACAAATGAATCTGTGAGGAAGTATGAAATATTTCTAGCAGCTATGATTGCATGAATTCAGAGAAGAAATGTGAACATAATGGGTTTTAACAAAGGGATAACATACCGTAATACTTGAAGGGGGAATCACCACCATTTCCTTGATATTTTGAAAGATCTGTATTATAAAGTCATACAATTTGAAAATAACATATAGCGTTTTCTTTAGGATTTATGAACCTTTGTTAAGTGTTGCTTCCCCCTATTTATCTAGAGAAGGGAGCTTTTGAATCATTCATTACATCAAAATATATTCTGTCGAGTCTCAACTGTCAAATTGACTAGCTGTCTCGACCAGGGATGGCTCTATGGCCCAAAAAGATTATAAAATATTAATTACCTCATTTTGTGGCGACACATTACGAGGTAATAAAATAAGTCAACCATCAGGTCAGAATGTTAACAAAATTATCTTCTTGCCCATTCATGTGATCACTACTGCTTCAAGTTGTAGTTTTCTCACGGTATGGCCTCCTATGCTGCTCAGCCAACTCCCATCATTTCTGTCTTTACTGCTAGAACCATTCATCCTTCAAAGCTAGGAGTGGGCACTATCAGTTTCATGCCGCAGTACTGAAGTAGAGGACCCCTGGGCGGTACTTCATTTTCTCTCTGTATGAGGAAACCATACCGGATAATCAATACTTCCGGAGCTACCAAGTCCTCGTTTACTTCTGTTAGCATCGACCCTGGTTCTGTGTCATAGAGGGCCTTTTTGGACCAGCCCATGCCAGGTTTGAATGCTTCATCTTCCTTATTAAATGCCACAGTTGCCAACCCATCCGCCTTTAAAGCCCTGTATCATATTATTGGGCCTTAACGATAGTGGGACTTTTACTCTAGAAAGCACTGCAAAATGATGATCTTCGATGCTCCTTGACCCCCTTTGGTTCAACCTATACTTACAATTCTTCTCATAAGACCGGTGGGCTGTTACCGGGTGCTTAGTCTCAGGCACTGGGGCCTTTGGCAGGAGAGAGTGTGAGGATGAGTGGTTTTTAGAAGGGGGCATGAGTGGTAAGTGGTAAGTGAAGGGGGGGGGGGGGGGGTGCGAAAAGATACGAAGAGGAGACAACATAGCGGAGGGTTAACCACTTTTCAGACACCCCCCCCCCCCCGCCCCCCCCCCCATTGATAAAGGGAAACATGGAGGGGGGGCTGAAAAGGCCTTGGAGCCGTTAATCTGGGCAGAATGAATCTGGGTCGTCCAAAGATGGGGGTGTGTTGAATGAGCATGTGGCCTTTGAAAGGGGCGAACCCGACAACCTTTTAACTCCATTGCATGAAATTTTGTGTATAGGGAGTTCCCGCATATCGCAATCGCAATGCAGGAGAGGGTGTGAGGATGAGTAACCTTTTCTTTGTGCAATCGCTGATTGTGGTATTGATGACGTCATCAGTGCCACATGGCACCTCCTGAGTGGTGACACGAGTCACCTAGAAATGCCCCCATAGGACACCTAAAAGCATCGAATCTGCGTGCCCTGTGTCCTCCGTACTGCCATCTCCTACTGACATCAGCTGCCCTGTGGATTTATCTAGACCAATGGTGCTCTGCCAGGTGGCCCCCTAGAGGAGACTGATTTCCTTTGTAAAATTAAATTGACCCTTCCTAGCACTTTAACACTAAAGCTTGTTTTCTCAGCGATTTTCATGAACAAGTGCTTTCACGCACCCTTTTGCATCTACAATCGTCGATATGCGATATCAACACTCTCCATCGTGTACCGCCGATAAGCTATGCTCCATGAGACTCCGACCACCGATTTGCGATTTGAAATATCAGTGATCGATGGATCGCAGGTTTCACTTCCTTCCACTGTTGTTGTTCCAGAAAGGCCCCGATTGCAATTTGCGATGGGCCTGACCCTTAGCCATTTTTTCTTTTCTTTTTTTTTTTTTCTGGCTTTGAAAGGGTATATTCAACCTGCTCTAACTTCTGATCCAAGAGCCATTTTTTGGACTTCCACCTAACGTAGGAAAGCTTATTCCGAGCACTATGAAATGGAGAGGATCTGATTTTTCTTTAAGGGCTTATTAGCCTGGAAGATGGCTTCAAACTTCACTTCTCTTTGGAAACCTTGATCAACTGAAACTCATACTGTAGTGAGTGACAACATTGGCTCCAACTCGAGTGAGTGACAACATTGGATCCAACTCGAGTGAGTGACAACATTGGCTCCAACTAGGGACAGTGCCTTGCTGGGAAGGTGCTGAGAACCTACAGATCAATAGCCTTCCTTCCATTGGGCATGGAGTCATTTCTAAACAAACGATAATTCTGTGAAAGTATACTTTTCAACATAAACTGGAAATTTCATATAACAATTACAATACACACCAGTATTTACAATGAGTGTAAGACAGGTACCTCTAGTTTTGGAAATAGAGTTTAAGGAATTGACCATTTACCGACAATTCTAGAGATTCACCATCCAGTTTTTCAAGCATGTACATGTTATTTCCTCTTTTTTATGCAATATTGCAAGGGTCGAACCATAGCCGATCAAATTTCTTGTGTTTTCCTTTGTCTTCTTGTTGGACGTCCCAGTGGAGAACTAAATCTCCTGGTTGAAGAGGTCGATCCTTGGCCTTCTTGTCAAATAAGGATTTCGTCTTTTGTTGGTAATTTGACAATTTGGCCCCCACTTGTTCCCTGTTCTCATGAGGGTCGACCAACTAATTTATACTCTGTGTCAGGGAAGTTGGCACTCCCTCAACTTCTTGTAGTAACTTCGCCACCGGCATTGCTAATTGGATCGGAAAGATTGCAACCTTACCATACACTAGCTCAAAAGGTGATTTCCCCGTGGATCATTCCAGAGTTACTCAGTTGGCCCATAGGGAAAACTTCAATTGGGAATCCCAATTCCTTTGAATCTCGGCGATGGTCTTCTTTAGCACCCTCACCACAGTTTTGTTTGAGAACTCAGCCAAGCCATTACCTTGAGGATTGTAGGTAGTGGAGTGCCCGATGATGATATTGTATTATGGCAAAAGTTGGTGAACTTGGCAGATTTCAAGACTTGAGCATTATCAGTGATAATTTTTAAGGGACACCCAAAGCGAGATAATATGTTCTCCTCTATAAATTTGATTACCACTGAGTCTGTAGCATTTCTGGCTGGGGTGGTCTCTACCCACTTGGTGAAATAATTCGTGGCTATCAATATCCACCTGTGTTGGCCACTAGATGGTGGGTTTATTTCTCCTATGAAATCTAGTCCTCGCTGCTAGAAAGGTTCATCCACATGTACTGGAATCAGGGGGAGAGGAGAAAGATTTTGTCTCTCAGCAAACACTTGACACTTCTAGGATGACCTGACATGGGAATGAACATTCCCAAACAATGAAGGCTAGTAGAATCCTACCTTGAGTATTTTATGTGGTGTGGTCTTCCAGTTGTAGTGGCCTCCACAAATTCCTCTGTGAAAATCCTCAATCACCTTATGGGTTTCACCCTCCACCAAACATAACAGCAATACCCCCACCAGGTCCTGCCAGTAGAGTAGGCCATTGGATATAATATATTTTTGCGCTTGTAATCTCAAAGTTCGGTATTTGAATTTATCCAGCCTTAGTGGCACCTCGATAATAAGATATAATGAACAATGTTCTTATACGAGGGTGATCTGTCATATTTAGCATAAATCTTCTACTTGGATGTTTTAATTCCCATCTGATGATCATCTAGTCTGCCTCCCTCTGTTATCAGGTTTATCCCTAAAGCTTGGAAATTTGATTGGGATAAAAACTTGGCCAACCCCTGACCTTTTATGAGCTTAGTAGGATTTATGTCTAGCTCATATTCTTGTATTTTTCTACCCACCTACCCCTTTTTCGTTCGTTGTCTCCTTGCACCAGGATGTCCTTGACTGCTGTTGTTTGGACAAAGGCTGTGATTTCTGATTATAGCACATACATAGGAAATGCATTCAAAGCATTGACTAGTGCATAAGCTTGTTTCTCCAAGGTGTTATATTTCAATTCAGCATCCCTCAGGACTTGGCTTAAGAAGGCGATGGGTTGTTCATAACCATGTTTATTTTTCTGTAGCAGCATTGAAGCGATAGTATGTGGAGAAGTGAAAGAAAAGATATAGAAAGGCATTGAATAGTCAGGGCTGACTAGTACCGGGGCTTCAACCAAAGCTTCTTTAATTATAATGAAAGAATACCAAGGGTCAGGGCTCCATCTGACTTCATTTTCCTTCTTAAGCATGTTCATAATACCCATGACTATTTATGCATTATTGGGTATGAACCTCCTCAAGAAATGTATTCTCCCCAAAAAGGTCTAGACCTCTTTCTTATTCATGGGCAGAGGAATATGGCTGATGGCTTCAACTCATTTAGGATTGATATTGATGCCTTCTTGCGGTACTATGTTTCCTAGTAGTTTCCCCTCACTCAAGGCAAACTGAGATTTCTTAGGATTCAAAGAAAGACCATATCTCCTGCATTTCTCAAAGGTGAGCTTTAAGTAGAGGATGTGCTCTTCATCAGTCTTAGAAAAGATTATGATATCGTCTAAATAAACCACCACGAATTTGTATTTCTCCCCTAAGAAAGCTATGTCCATAGCTCTCTGAAATGTGGCCCCTGCATCAATAAGGTCAAAAGGCATGCGAGCGTACATGAATGTTCCCCACGGAGTGGTGAAAGCAGTTTTCTTTTGATCATCATGGTGGACTGCCACCTGGTTGTAACTAGAGAACCCATCCATCATGGACATTCTAGCTGAGCCCACCAACTTCTGCAGTATATAATCCATCTTAGGTAGTGGATAGTTTTCTTTTAATGACGCCCTGTTTAGATTGTGAAAATCTACTCATAGCCTTATTTATCCATTGCTTTTCCAGACAAGGACTAAGTTGGCCACCCACTTAGAGTACCTTAAAAGCACTATGATCTTTGCCTGTAGCAACTTTCTCACATCTTTTTCAATGGAGGGGAGTAAGAGTGGATTTATCTACTTGATTTTTTGCTTGCATGGTTTCATTCCAACCTTTAAAGGAATCTTATATTGTATGATGTTAGTATCAAATGCTTTCAAATCTTCATAACACCAAGCAAAAACATCTTTGTAGATTTTGAACAGATTTAAGTACCTTTGTTTGTATTGTAAGGGGATTTCTTTCAACAACCTGATCATCTGGGGTTCCCCCTTTGAACCGATATTGCAATCATCCACTTGATCATCTATCTCCGACGCCATGGTTTTGGAGGTTACGTCATCCTTATTAAAAATCCTTTCTAGTGGGACTAATCCATGAGGAATGGTATTCCCTTTTAGTTGCAAAATTTTGCACCTAGCCACTGTGTCTTTCCACGAAGTGGCTTCTTGATTTGCTTCTTCTTCTTGTTGATCGATGGTGGGGTGGGCGAACTCCCCAATGACTTCTATGAATCGTTTCACCTGCTCATCATCCTCGAATACTTGCCAGTGCTTGACATTATCAGGTATTGAGGGTCTGTATCTGACTTCTACCTCATATCTAAGGAGAAGATTTCGAGGTGGCCTAAAACTGCTTGTAGCTACAACAGGGAAGTCAACCATTATGTTTCCTTCTCTGGGCAAAAATTTGATATTAAAGGCCAGGAAGAAGATATCAATTAGATCCCACACTTCATTCCGATAAGTCCTCAGTCTGGGGTGTTTGGCCTGGCACTGATTTTTTATATGTCTTACGACCAACTCAGAGTCTCCATAGCCCGTTAGGCATTCAATATTCATATTCTTTTCCATTTGTAACCCAAGGAGAAATGCTTCATATTCTACCACGTTGTTGGTTGCCTCAAATTCCAGCTTGAATGAGAGGGGTATCAGGCTGCCCTCTAGAGATACCAACAACACTCCAGCTCCATTTCCTTCTTTTGAGTTTGCTCCATCAAAGTATAATTTCCATACTTTGTTTTCATTTGCATGTTGGTGTTCTAACTGCCTTGTTAGGTGTACTGATGTTTCCTCTAAGATGGCCTCATCTTTTTCTAGGAATAGACAATAGAGGTTGCTTTCTTTCCCGTGAACTGGGGAGTTTTCTGAGCCTTTAGCTGGGGTCATAGTTTTTACAAACCTGGACTCTCTATACAACCTCCTTTGCTTGCCTCTAAAAGTGGGAATAGTGGCATAAGTCAGATCTAAATTGATAGAGCCCCCCACCCTGGAACCCTAAGATCTAGATAAGAGCATGTCGAACCGAGGGGGAATGTATGTCACTACTATGTCCATTACCACGCTCTTCAGAGGGATTTGAGCCAAGTTTACCATGATATCTTTTATCATTCCCAAGCGTTTGACCCTCTTAGAGTCAAAGGAGTATAGGTCCTTGTAGGGCCTAGCGATCTGCAAGCCCGGTTTTTCCATCACTACTAATGGCACGAGGTTGTTTGAGGCTCTGGAATCCAACATGCAATTATGTAGTAAGAGGTCATGGATTACCAAAGTCACATAGAAGGGTGAAGTAGAAGGATCAAGTTCTTCCACATGCGGCCCAAAAACAACCATTGGCCTCTCCTCTTGGAGGTTTAAAATTTCATGGGTTGGTGCTGAGGTGGATGGATGCATGAATCGAGAGACTTTAGCTTTATAAGTAGGTTGCTTTAGAAGCTCAATCATAGGGACATGAATTTTTACCTTTTCAAGCTCCTTCTTAAGATTGAATGCAGGATTTTTTTTCTACCTCCTGGCTATGCTACTTTTTCCTTACCATTGGCAGTTTTCAATAGAATAGGTGCCTCCTTTTCTGTGTGTCCCTCGAAACTATTGCTTTCCTTATTAAAGGAGACCTTTATTTTGGAAGGGTCAGGATTTAGCTTACCTTTCCCTTTATCTAGTACTGGGGGAATAAGTTGGGGAGCGATTCCCTCTAGTTGTTTTGGTTCTCTTGACCTCTTCTTTGAAGATCTTAGGTCATACTTACTGTGTGGTTGTGCTTGCATGAAATCTGCAAATTGTTTACAATAATAATCCATATCCTCCTCATTTGTTGCTGCTTCTCTATCATGACTGGTTGCTTGGTGAGCCATGTTTTCATGTTCTTCTTCAGGGAATGCAGAATACAAGTTTCCCTACATCTCATGTGTATCCGACAATTGTTCATTGGGATCATCTTCTAAATATAGCAGATGAGGGATCTGATCGATCTGTTCCTTCCTTTCCCTTGGAAGTATTTGTAATGGAGGCCTTCTATACTGTGGGTTATAACCCCAGTTGCCATTTTTAACATTCTGTTTGGAGAGACTTTTGTTCTCAAGTTCAAGCTTTACAACCTTATGTGATAAACTCCTGATGAATTTATCTAGTTCATCCCACTTCAGGTCTGGTGATTCTCTAACTTGGCTAGAGGAGAATGCCTCTTCTTTCCCTCTTTTATTCTTAGTAGGTTCCTGCTTTCCTCTTGACTTCCTGACTATGGTGAGATTTTCTTCCACCTCAAGAGCATTGATTTGGAGTTCATATAAAGCGAGGGACTTCCTTTCCCTTAGAGTAAAATCAAAGTCGGGTTCAAAGGCTCCCAAAAAATCTACTCGAGTAGCAGTTGGAGGAGGCTTTATCCCACCCCAACAGGTTATTGTACTGCTTACTGAACCTTTCGGTAAATTATGAGATATCCTCTTTTGGCTTCTTCCATATAGCATTCAATTTTGTGAGGAGGTACTCATGATTTCTCTTTTCACCCCATTTTTGTGTGAAATAGTTTTCAAGTTCCTCCCAGGGAGTAATGGAGGCATTGGGTAGGGCTTTAAACCATTTTCTAGCTTCTCCATCTAGGGTTGTACAAAAAATCTCATGACCACATCCAACTGTTCCACATTAATATTCTTAGCAAAGGCACAAAAGGTTTTGATGTGTCTTTGTGCAATGTTATTATCCTCCCCATTGGACCTACGCAGAAGCTTTAGGTAGTCCTGGGGCATAACACTTAGTGGCTGAGGTAAATTAAGAGGGGAATATTTATTTAGCAAAAAACCTGGAAGAGCCATCTAGATTAATGGAGGGCGAGTGAGACTCGCCTGAGGAACTTGGGCCAAAAACACAGTGGTAGGAGTGGCTAAACTGTAAGAAGGGTATGTAAGGGTTTTATGAGTAATTCCTGAGTAGTGAGTAACAACGGGTTGAGAGCTGGATGAGGAGGCTTCAAATACTGATGAGACGGTAGTGTGGGCAGTAGGATTTTTCTCCTTCCAGACTTTCCTGAAAAATATTTTCTCTAGGTCAAATACAAATGGGGCTTTCTGCTGAGAAGTATCTAAGCAAGTGTGAGGCTTTTTAAAAGCCAGGATGATAAATGATAATGAGGGTTATTGGAATCGCCAAGGTGATATGGATGTAATCATAACGCTTTTTCTCACCTACACAAAGAGCGCTCAATTTGTCGTATCCCAGGGGAAAAATCCTTCAATAAGTTCCCCGACAATGGCACCAGAAGATGTTGTCGCTCTGAGAGACAACCTTGGATTGCTTACAAGACTAGTGCTTGGGCACATCTAGATTTTGTGTCTCGTGTGATTCTCAAGAAATTGGAGACATCACCTATATTTTATATATGTATATATTTAAATGGAATGGATTGGTTCATTCATCTAAAAGAGTAAGCCATGAATTTCTGGTACTTCTTCACATGTACAAATTGCATAAATATAGCATAAACAATGAAGGCCGAGTAGTTCAAGGACTTACATTTTAATAAGCTTTTGTAGAGTTATGAGAGAGGATAGGGAAAAGGAGTAACTTGTCATATAGGGATTAAAACATCAAGAATTCTACACTTATCACATATAGCTTGAAGCATTAAGGATTTCTACACTTATTTGAGTTACAGGATGAAATAGTGAACAAAAGAGAGAGTGAATGCTGTGATTCATGTAGTGCAAATTTAAAGATATAATTTCATTAATCCATACATGCACATGCATTAATAAGTCAGCACAAATGAATCTGTGAGGAAGTATGAAATATTTCTAGCAACTATAATTACATGAATTCAAAGAAGAAACATGAACATAATGGGTTTTAACAGAGGGACAACATATTGTAATACTTAAAGGGGGAATCACCACCATTTCCTTGATATTTTGAAATATTTGTATTATAAAGACATACAGTTTGAAAATAACATATAGTGTTTTCTTTAGGATTTCTGAACGTTTGTTAAGTACTGCTTCCCCCTATTTATCTAGAGAGGGGAGCCTTTGAATCATTCATTACAACAAAATATCTTCTGCCGAGTCTCAACTGTCATATTAACTAGTTGTCTCGGCCGGGGCTGGCTCTGTGGCCTAAAAACATTGTAAAATATTAATTGTCTCATTTAATGGAGGCACATTACAGGGTAATAAAACAAGTCAACAATCACTACTGCTTCAAGTTGTATTTTGCTCACAGTATGGCCTCCTGTGCTGCTCAACCTACTCCTGTCATTTATGACTTTACTGCTAGAACCATTCATCCTTTAAAACTGGGAGTGGACACTATCAGTTTTATGCTGCAGTACTAAAGCAAAGGACCCCTGGGTAGTACTTCGTTTTCTCTTTGTATGGGGGCACCATGTCAGATAATCAATTCTTCCCTATCTACCAAATCCTCGTTTACTTCTGTCAGTGTCGACCCTGGTTTCATGTCATAGAGGGCCTTTCTGGATCAGCCCATGCTGGGTTTGAATGCTCCATCTTCCTTATTAAATGCCACAGCTACTGACCCATCCGCCTTTAAAGCCCTGTACCATACTATTAGGTCTCAAAGGCAACGAGACTTTTACCCTGGAAGGCGTTGCAGAACGACAATCTCTGATGCTTCTTGTCCCCCTTTGGTTTAGCCTCTGCCTACATTTCTTCTCATAAGACTAGGTGGTTGCTACCAGTTGTTTATTCCCCGATCGCTAGCGCCTTTGGCGGGAGAGAGTGTGAGGATGAGTGGTTTTCAGAGGGGGGCATGAGTGGTAAGTGGTAAGTGGGGGGGGTGCGAAATGATATGAGAGGGACACGTAGAGGAGGAGCCTAGCAGGGAAACCGCTTTTCAGACACCCCCTCACTGATAAAGGGAAATATGGCGGTGGCGGGAGGGGGGGGGAAGGCCTAGGAGCTGTTGATCTGGGATGTCTAAATATGAGGGGTGTTGAATGGGGGGGGGGGGGGGGGGGAGCTGTGATCTGGGCGGAGTGAATCTGGGCTGTCTAAATATGAGGGGTGTTGAATGAGCATGCACCCTTTGATAGGGACAGACCCGACAACCTTTTAAATCCATTGCATGAAATTTCACGTTCAGGGAGTTCCCGCATATCACAATTGCAACGCAAGGGAGGGTGTAAGGATGAGTAACCTTTTCTTTGTGCGATCGCCGATTGCTGTATTGATGACGTCATGATATGAGAGGGACACGTAGAGGAGGAGCCTGACGGGGAAACTGCTTTTCGGACACCCCCTCACTAATAAAGGGAAATATGGCGCGCGCGCGCGCGCGGGGGGGGGTGAAAAGGCCTGGGAGCTGTTGATTTGGGCTGTCTAAATATGGGGGGTGTTGAATGAGCATGCACCCTTTGAAAGGGACGAACCCGTCAACCTTTTAAATCCATTGCATGAAATTTCGTGTCCAGGGAGTTCCTACATATCACAATCGTAATGCGGGAGAGGGTGTGAGGATGAGCATTCTTTGTGCGATCACCAATTACAGTATTGATGACATCATCAGTGCCACGTGGCACCTCCTGAGTGGTGACACGTATCACCCAGAAAATGCCCCCATAAGACCCCTGAACGTTCTAAATCTATGTGACATGTGTCCTCCGTACTACCACATCATGCTGGCGTCACTTTCCCTATGGATTCATCTGGACCAATGGTGCTTTGCTACGTGGTCCCCTAGAGGAGAGAGAAAAGGCCCACCTGCCTCTGGTTTTGCAACTAATTTCCTTCGCAAAATGAAACTGGGCCTTCCCAGTGCTTTAACACTAAAGCCCAATTCTTGACGATTTTCATGACCAAGTGCTTTTACGCACCCTTTTTGTACCTACGATCGCTGATATGCGATATTAGCACTCTCCATCGTGAAACGCCGATACAGTAGCTCCATGGGCCTTCGAATGCCGATTTGCGATTTGCGATATCAGCGATCAACAGATTGCAGGTTTCGCTGCCTTCCACTGCTGTTGTTCCAGAAAGGCCTCGATTGCAATTTGTGATGGACTTGACCCTTAGCCATTTTTTCTTTGTTTTTTGGCTTTGAAAGGGTATCTTCAACTTGCTCTAACTTTTGATCCAGGAGTCCTTTTTTGGACTTCCACCTACCGTTGGAAAGCTTATTCCAAGCACTATGCAATGGAGAGGATCCAATTTGGCTTTGAGTGCTTCCGTGGCCTAGAATATGGCTTAAAACTTCACTACTCTTTGGCAACTTTGATCAACTCAAACTCATACTGGAGTGCGTGACAACATTGGCTCCAACTGGGGTGAGTGACAACACCCACACTATAGCACTCCAAAATTTAAATTATGAATCATCGTAAGACATGTTATATAGATGTAGTACTAGCACTCCTCCTTATGTTCTCCCTATAGTATATATTTTTTATTCTTTTTGGTGAAGCTCATACATGGCTCACGTTAGTTATATTAACGTTATATGATTATTTCCATGTTTATGGATCTTTCGGTCTAGCTGTTGGCTCTTCCACTTTCATTAACGCTGGCCCTACTGTTTATGTGGAGTTTCTACTTGTTGGCACTTTCCACGCTCCAAATTTCATCACTGATTAAACTGTGAGGATCATCCGGCTAGGGATTAGCGTAACCACCTTACCAAACCTTGTTGACATTGCCTCATTGGCACTTGTTCGGAGATGAAATGGAGCTTTGCTCCACCTGCAAACCCTATTGTACACTCCTTTTTTTTTTTTTTCTTTTTCGAATGTTGTTAGGCAACCATTATACCAGTTAATTTCTTAGCATTGCTAAAATAATGTAGTTTGGCTATAGTTCTTTGAGGTAGGAGCTCTTCTTAAAAGATGGGGGGTGTTAAATGAGCATGTGACCTTTGAAAGGGAGGGACCCAACAACATTTTAACTCAATTGCATGAAATTTCGCGTCCGGGGAGTTCCCGCATATCGTAATCGCAATGCAGGAGAGGGTTTGAGGATGAGTAACCTTTGCTTTATGCGATCACCGATTACGGTATTGATGATGTCATCAGTGCCACGTGACACCTCTTGAGCGGTGACACGTGTCACCTGGAAATGCCCCCATAGGACCCCTGAAAGTGCCAAATTTGTGTGCCATGTGTCCTCCATATTGCCACATCATGCTAACGTCAGTTGCCCTGTGGATTCATCTAGACCAATGGTGCTCTACCATGTGGCCCCCTAGAGGAGAGAGAAAAGGCCCACCCGCCTCTGGTTTTGCAACTGATTCCTTTGTAAAATGAAATCAACCCTTCCCAGCTCTTTAACACTAAAGCCCAATTCTTGGCGATTTTAATGACCAAGTGCTTGCGCACACCCTTTTGCACCTGCGATCGTCGACATGAGATATCAACGCTCTCCATCGTGAACCACCGATACGCTATGCTCCATGGGCCTTCGACCTCCGATTTGGGATATCGACAATCGGTGGATCGCAAGTTTCGCTGCCTTCCACTGCAACTATTCCAGAAAAGCCCCGATTGTGAATTGCGATGGGCCTAACCCTTAGCCATTTTTTCTTTGTTTTCTGGCTTTGAAAGGGTATCTTCAACCTACTCTAACTTCTGACCCATAAGTCCTTTTTTGGACTTCCGCCTACCGTTGGAAAACTTATTCCGAGCACTATGCAATGGAGAGGATCCAATTTGGCTTTGAGGGATTTTATGACCTGGAAGATGGCTTCAAACTTCACTGCTCTTTGGCAACTTTGATCAACTGAAACTCATACTACAGTGAGTGACAACATTGGCTCCAACTGGAGTGAGTGACAACACCCACACTATAGCACTCCAAAATTTAAATTGTGAATCATCGTAAGGCATGTTATATAGATGTAGTCCTAGCACTCCTCCTTATGTTCTCCTTGTAGTATATATGTTTTATTGTTTTTTGTGGAGCTCATACATGGCTCGCGGTAGTTATATTAACGTTATATGATTATTTCCATGTTTATGGATCTTTCGGTCTAGTTGTTGGCTCTTCCACTTTCATTAATGTTGGCCCTACTGTTTATGTGGAGCTTCTACTTGCTGGTACTTTCCACGCTCTAGATTGCATCACAGATTAAATTGTGAGGATCATCCGGCTAGGGATTAGGGTAACCACCTTACTAAACCCTACTGACACTGCCTCATTTGTACTTGTTTGGAGATGGAATGGAGCTCTGCTCCACCTGCAAATATTATTATTATTATTATTATTTTTTATTTTTTATTTTTTATTTTTTCGGAAGTTGCTAGGCAGCCATTATACCAGTTAATTTCTTGGCATTGCTAAAAGCATGTAGTTTGGCTATAGTTCTCTGTGGTAGGAGCTCTTGTTCAACTAGTTATATATATATGTTCAGTTCTTTTAACATTATAATTTGTTAACAAAGACTTACTTCTTCACTATGGATCACAAAAGTCTTAGATCTAACATTATTTTTATATTCGAGACCATAACTGGTTTTAAAAATATTCGCAGTGCTTTATGCTCTTTGAACAAGTTTGAACAGTGATTTTCACATTTTTGTCATCTCTCAGATTTCCAGATGAGAATGCCGAAAGAGGAGAGAAGAAAATTAAAACTATGGTGGTCCAAACAAGCCTCCAACTCTGTGTAAGTAGATAAAATTTTCTGTACGTCATAATCTCTCTAGGTAGGTAAAATTTCTGTTATTTTCCATTGAATGATATACAAGTAAATCGAGGTTAACTACAAGTTTCGCATATAATCAAGTCAATATATTGATTCTGCATCAGGTTTTGGTTCTATGTATTCAATTTATATTTAAAGATTAAAATATAAATAAAAACGGGGCATGCTAAGTTTGGTAGTATAAACTAGTCCATTGAGTAATATGGAAGTAAATGGAGGTTAACTACAAGTTTTGCATATAATCAAGTCAATATATTGATCCTACATCAAGTTTTGCTTTTATGTATTCAACGTATTCCATTTATATTTTAAAGATTAAAATATAAATAAAAAAAAGGACATGTTAAATTTGGTATTATAAAATAAGTTTTACATCTATGAATTCGATGTATACTCAGAAGATTGAAATAAATATAAAAAGGAAATACTAAGCATGGTCCAATTACAATATTATTATTATTAATTTTTTTTTTCATCTAAGCAAAGTTCATATATTCATTAATCGTATTTTGTTTATTGATATTATTACAACTTTAACTAGGACATATTATGTGGATGTCGGGTGTACATTTATGAATTTTATAGAAAATTATGAATTCTATAGAAAAAGAGAAAAGTTAGAAAATTTTGATTGTTACCATCTTAATTTAAATTTAGGTTACTTTATAATATTTAACAGAAATAGAATGATTACTAAGAGTCAAATCGTTTAAACGGTTTAATGAATTCGGAGATTAGATAACACGAGGATGAGATAAGAAGAAGCCGAATGTGCACACGAATTCTACTCCTGCTACGAGTCCCTGGAGTACAACTATGTTCACCGACGTATGACAAGAAGAATATCACGAGCCTCCGTCCTGTAGGTACAATTTTTCTGGTCCTCTTTGGTTGATTGTTTGATTGTTTGATTGTTTGGCTGGTACAATTTTTCTGGTCCTCTTTGGTTGATTGTTTGATTGTTTGGCTGGGAAATTTTATTTTGTTGTAGGAAAGATGAAACCCATGATTTTGGATGACTATTGCAGCTTTAGCAGTGGGTATGGCTTTGTTTGTCTCTTTTAATCTATATTCACTGTTCAGATAGGTTACAGTAATAAATATCTACACGGACAATGGATAGCAGTTGTTATTTGTGCGCTTAAACTTTTTTATTTATTACTTTGATTTCAGATTGAAGTTAGACAAAATCGCAAGAGTTTTAAAACCAGTGTCATATCAATTGAAAGTGATGGTCAGGTTATTCCAGATAAACCTCTTTTGCTTTTAATTACTTAGCATTCAGATTGATTTTGCCTCCGTTCAAACAACGAGCTCTGATTTGCAGCAGGTGAAGGGTAGGGTTTCATTGATGATGCAGATGAGACGAGAATATGATGCTTTTGTTTAAACGTAATCTGATGTCTTCCGCAGGTTCGTTTGGGTTGTTTACATTATTTTTGTATTCCAGACCAGACCATACCCGGTTTTAAAAATGTTGGCAGTGCTTTATGCTCTTTGAACGAGTTTGAGCCGTGATTTTCACTTTTTTGTCCTCTCAGATTTGTAGATGAGATATTGTGCCGAAGGAGGAGCGAAGAAGATTAATACTGTGGTGGTTCAAACAAGTCTCCAACTCTCACATTCTTCTCTCGGACACGGAAGTCCATTTTCTGTACATCATACTCTCTGTAGGTAGGTAAAATTTCTGTTATTTTCCGTTCAGTAATGTGGAATTTAAGTCTCGTATAACTACAACTTTCCCATATAATCAAGTCCATTTATGGTTTCCACGTCAAACTTGAACGAGGCTTTACTTCTAGGTATTCGATGTATATTTTAAAGATTAAAATTGAAATGAAAATGGGGCATGGGAAGCTTGGTATTATAAATTAGGTTTTACATCTATGAATTCGATGATATTCAGATCATTAAAGTAGATATAAAAAGGGGAAATGCTAAGCATGGTATAATTACAATTTTTTTGTTCATATGAGCAAGTTCATTAATTCATTAGTTGTAATTGTATATTGATATTATTAGGACATACTATGTTAAACCTAGGATGTACATTTATGAATTTTATAGAAAATTATAAATTCTATAGAAAAAGAGAAAAGTTAGTTAATTTTTGATGGTTATCAACTTGATTAGGTTACTTTATAATATTTAAAAGAAATAGAATAATAATAGGTACCTTTTAGGAAATTAGGTTGCTTCGAACCTTGCTTCATGGTTATGGACAATTTTTTGTTATAAATGTTGAGGGGCTCAATTTAGACTTGGAATCTCAATGTCATCATGGCCCATAGGATGTTTGTCTCCATTGATAGTGTCATTTGTCCAATGCCTCTTTAGTGATGCCTCTCCAGTGATGAAGCTTATGAATTTGTAGGTGTGTGATTTCCTTTGCTTCCTTCGTGATCTTTCCATTGGATGGGAGTTTTCTTCATTATTCGTCTCACATTGCTTATGGGAAGGAGTCAGTCTTGCTATTCTATCACTGATTGTGATGAAGGAGATGTGTTTTCAGTATAGGTGTGTAGACTTCATGTTAGACTGAGGAGTTATGGATTAAAATTTACATGCTCTGTCAAAATTTCACTAAAAGAGCTAGATGATTCTAGAGGAAAGGTTATTCGAAAGTCATAGATGATGTAAGTGATTTTAGTAGTGAGTTGTATTAATACCATATACTATATTAGATGATTCTAGATGTTTAACTTAGTCGTCTTTAATATGTTATATGCTATGTATATTATGTTTCATTTTGTTCCTTTATTTTCAATTTTTAACCTCAATTTCTTCATTTTTTTACTTGAATCAAGTTTGGGATGCACCATGGTTTTCTTGAATTTGATGTTACTCACCCCACCTCTAGCTTGTATACAAGAACTGAGATATTTTACATGGCTTAGAAAGAGCCCTAGTCAATAATTGGCTCACAATGAACAAAGCATGTCACAAATGGGATTTGAACCTAGGTGCGAAGGATTACGATTTCTATGTTCAACCACCTCAAGTTAGACCCAGTCAACAAGATGCTTTGTAGTTATTTGCATAACCTTTACCTTTAGTGATGGATGTTTGTTATATAACCTTTTGTGAGTGAGTGAGGTTATTACGTAACCTTTAGTGCACCTTGCCGTCAACCATCTTGATTCTATCAAATGTCCTCAACCACTATGGCTCTCCCATCAATTGTGTAATCCACCTAACATGCCTTCATTTTTGTCATTGAACAAGAACATGTGTGAGATAGAATTGGGGTTAGAGTGTGTCTATGTAGAGGTCATTGCGCTTAGTGGCAACATTATGAAAAAGGAAACATTCTCATGGGTGGAGAAGATGAATGCTACCATTAATAGAGTAAGGCTACCACTTCATGTCCATTGGACACCTAGCATAGAAATGCTAGTTAAAACCAATATAAAAACACCATGCAAGACCATTTATCTTACTTTGTTCGTATTTTATAGTAAAGTATATGTGAATTTTTGAACCATAAAAATCATTCTCATAGTAACTTGAGCATGGATATTATAGTCCACCTTAGTCCCATCTTAAGACAAATAGAAGTTCCCATCAATACATTGCACCAAAATACAATTTCACTAGTTTTCAATTGGAGTCACATTTGACCTAGTGTGCGTATTCTACAATGTCCAATTCTATTAAAGTTGGAGGTGGAGGTTTATTTCAAGCACAAAAGAGTTGAAATTTAAATTTCAACTACAACGTGTTTCAAATCTAGTCATTGCTTTCAATCTTTTGAATAATTGAAACATATAGTATTCCTTCTTGAAATCAACAATATCAATTGTAGCCTCCTCCAATCGATAGGAAGGATCCTGTATGGGAATCTGAGTATGGTTGCTTCCATCCATCATTTTGTAGATTACTTGTAAAGGAGGAGCTCTTTTAGATTGTATACTCAAACTACAATTACTTTCACTATAGTTAAGTTTTTGTGCTATGGACACTATAAGACTTGCGAGTAGTAGTTGTGGGCCTGTCTGTTAGGTGTGTGTCGTACTGTTTGCCGATGGCTGTAAGCAGTTGCCTTATTAATAACCATGTCTTTTACAAAACCATACATCTTCATGGGGATCTTCTATTCCTTTAGACCTATTTGCTAATTCCAACTCCTGAGAGGGAGAAATGGAAGAGTCATACACTGTACTACCTACATCCAATTTGAAAATTTCTCTTTTTGCATTGCCACATCTTTAGAGATAGGTGGTCCGGAGGACGAATGAGGAGCCACATATTCGAGAGGGGTGGGACTAGGTGTTAGGCATAAAGGTAGGTGAGGTAGGCTAGTAATGATGAATAGATGGTGGAAATGTGAGGTCTGATGCTGAGGTAGTGAGGTTGAGAGGGTAGGAATGAAGATATGGGAGGTCTGATCATTGACCTTGTTTCTATGGGAGGAATGAAGATATGGGAGGTGAAATCATTGACCTTGTTTCTATGAAATAATATATCCACTAATATCACTAGAGGCAATGTCCTAGAAATCAATTTTGTTTTGGTATTTTTCAATGATTGCAAAGGAGTCTATCTCCCATCTCCCACTCTTTTACTTCTAGTGACTAGTCTAAACATGCTAAATAGGTTCACATGAAAGGAGTTAGATAAATAAAACATTTTATTTTCTTTTACTATGGCACATGAAAAACATGTGGAAGCATGAAGCCAAATCCATTGAAACAAACACAACCCCAACAACCTAAATTATTAAATCTTCTTTTTTGGCCTATCATTTCATTTTCCCAAGACTAACCTTGAACCTTTTTTTTCCTTGAGAAATATCTGTATATTCAATATGAAGAATACACATATTTTGGTTCTCGAGGGATTTCTCATAGTTAATAATAAGGCTTGAAGCCATTACAACAAAGTTCATCATGCCAATTGCGGGAATTGAAGTTGGATGGGGAGGATAACAATCATTCATCCCCTACCACTGAAGAAAAGCCTAATTAACAAGATTAATCTTGAACCTAATTTCAAGCTACCTAATCAACCATTTTCCTCCTTTGGATTGTGACAACTATTTTTCTTATTCAAGTAATAGTTACATTTTTTTAACTTCAATTTGGTCTTGCATTGAGTCTTGATTTAGTTCATTGTTTTGTTGATTTCTTGTTTAAGTACAATACTTTTCCTTCATTTTCTTTTCCATATATATAATTCTCCTCCCCACCTCTCCCCCTCTTTCCCGTCCTAGTTCCCTTACCCTCCCTTTTCAAGAATGCTCCCTCTCGCCTTGTCTTTTAATAAGGCATTTTCCCTTGGTGACTCCTTTGGTATCTCTTCAAGTCTCCATGGATTCTCTTGGTAATGGTCCCTCTTGTTTACTCTTGTTGGGGGCCCATGACTCCCCTTGTACCTCCCTTAGGTCTGCCATATTTTTTATGACCTCGCTCTCCTTTAACCAACATTGTTGTTGCTTAAAATATTTTCGTCCTTACTCCCATTGATGTTGTTGGGGTGTGTTTTCCTTCATATTAATATGTTAGACATTTCTATGCAATTTTTTCTACAATCCCTTATCCTCATTTGGCTTTTCCCTTTTGAATATTCCTTTTTCCTGCTCAATTTGCTTTGTTTACCTTTTGCATTTTTGCAAGGGAATCCTTGCTAAAATATTTTTCTCCCTCTTTTATTTTTTCTTATACTTCAATTCTTTTTGGAGATGGAGTAGTTTGGTAGCCTTCTTTTTATAGTTGGGATTACACGCTCCTGCCACTATTGAATATGATGGAACCTTGTACAACTTTGCTTTGCCACATTGGCTCCTTTGAGCATCTTGTTTTCGCCTTACTCTCTTGGCTATTATGTTATTTTTTTTTTTTTCTCAGTGGGTCCATTGAGTGATTATTGTTGAGAAATCCTTCAGGGAAGCATAGTTAGGGTTTTTATTATTTTGATTTCTCTTTCTTTGACAATTTTCTTATGAAGTTATTATTATTATTTTTATTTCCAAGTATTATTTTCTTCTCATCAAGACAAATGCCAAACAATGAAGTTCACAAACACAAAAAAGAACACAAGATGTAGGCACTCAGTCAGGGAAAAACCCCTCTTCTAGGGGAAAACCCATAAATTCTTCTTCTCTTCTTTAGAATCAAATCAAGTGAGACAACCTTGACCTTAAACCAAGACAAAGACTTTTCTCCATCCACCAAGTCAAACTTCATGTAACTAAGTCAAACTTCTAGCTCATTCTTTTACAAATTTGTTCCTTCAAAATGAGTCAACAAGATTTTCGTTCTGGTCTGCACTTTTGAATCTCGGCTTGTACCTTCGGCTCTGCAATATGCTTCAGTTTCCTTCACATGTGTGGATAGAGAGTAGATAATCTCAATTCCAATGTTTTCTTCCTTCTTTGCTATGTAAAAACTTCTTCCTTAGACTTCTTCACACTTCTTTTTGATAAGTTGTAGATCAAACTCCTTTAATGATAAGTGTCACAATAGGTTGAGTTTCTTCTCTATATATAGTGGTTCGATGCTTCACTATGAGGCCAACTTGATAGATGTTGGAGGCCGACTTGAAGGGTGAGGAAGCAGACTTGGTGGAGGAGGGACACGACACATAAAAATAATTTTCTTTTCTTGACATAAGGAGCCCAAGAAGGGTCTAATACATCATGACTTTGACATTGACTCAAGACACAAGCCCTAGAGCACAAAATGGGTGCTTTTGACCTAGAAACAAAATAAACAAAGCATAAAACCCATGCTTAAATGATTTTTCTTTTACAATAAACTTCTTTTTTCTTTCTTTTGACAAATACATTATATTATGACTTAAGTACAATTATGAAGACTGATACTAGTTACATTATTCAACACTCCCTCTTAACTCGGGAGGTATTCATAATTGTTCAATTGGTACAAAGTTTACCTCAATTTGAAACGTTCCAAGAAGAATTCAAAGAAGAATACAATAGCATATGCAATGCTTGGGATATCCTCATTGCTAAGGTATCTTCCTAACATGGCCTGAGGTATCATCTAGGCATCAACCACTATAGGTACCATCGGGCTACAACCCTAGTATCCATCCAATCGGATACCATCTAGGACTTCATGCCCTGACACCAACCCTTACATGGATCCAATTATCAACACTAAACCGGAGTTCCACACAATACCCTCCCTTTGGGATCTAGACATCAATTGAGATCTCAATATTAATCAGGCCGCGATGTCCTCCTAAGTACCATCATCATCCAGGAAGTTTTATGGTACTCATCTCTCCCTCTCAACCAAATTAGAGATATCCACCAATCTGAGCATGCTCCTAAAGTTAACGAACTTCTTGTTTGGGAAGAGATTTTGTCAATACATTAGTTACTTGTTCATTTGTTGGCACATACTGTAGCTTCATGACCCCAACAGATATTCAAATTTTCAATGTATATGTTCTTGTCTGCTAGCACAATCTCTGGGGTCTTCAACTACCCAGATGCTACTTAGGTTATCACAATATCTGAACATATTTCGATGAAAACTTCCTTCTTCAATTTCTCTAGCAGCACCAAATACAACATCAACAGTTCTCAATTCATCCAAGTCTTGTTTGCAACTTCAGTAATCACGAATAATCATTTGTAGTGCTTTAGCCATTCTCCGATGTTTATTCCTTCTCCATGGTCTTTACTATAGCTGTAACAATATGTCCTACGAGATATACACTTTATTTTTCCAAGCTTCTTCCTGCTAGTGAACAAATCCATCAACTACACAAGCTCTTTCTTTTGCATCAACATATCATTGAAGAACATTAGTTTTCCAAAACTTCATTTCTTCAGGGTCATATATTCTTACAACTCTCTCTTTCCATCATGCTCAATACCATCATCAAATATGAGGTAGATAAGTACCTTCAACATATCAAAGATCATGCATCTGTAAACCTTATCAACAAGTACAACCAATCACAAACATGAAAGTGCATGAAGTTAACTTTATCAATATATTGTTGGGTTGTGTTATATTCTTTCCACAACTAGCCCACATAGTTAACCAAGGGGTTAGAAGGGGGGTCACAGGGGGTTTGAGGGGTGCAGGTAACCCCACCCTATGGAGTCTGAGGTAGCGCCTCGGAAAATTTTGGTTTTGGAACCTATGTTAGGTTGGGCGGACCCACCTATGGTTTTGTGCATGATTTTCGCACATGTTTTTGGACGCTATGGTTTTCGGTCCATGGTTTTGGACACGATGGTTTTTTGGTCCATGGTATTGGATGCTTTGACATGTATAAATATGTATTATAACATTGAAAGGAACATAATGAAAAAATCAAGTTGGTAGTCCCGATTTTGGGATCCAGGGGGAAATCTCTGTGTATATGTGTTTTATGTGTTATGCTTTCGCATTGTTAATTTTTTGTGTTTTAGAATTCGTATGTAGGTAATTTCTGTACGAGGTTAAAACCCACATTTGGTATCAGAGTTGTTTAGGCTTCAAGGGGACGCCTTTGTTGTTGAGGGGTTTTGCTTGGGCTTGTGGTAGACCCTGTTCAGTGGGAGATCTGTGATATCGATTCCGGTGGTGAAAGAAGATGGCGGGTAGTGGAAAGATAGAGATCGAGAAATTTAATGGTTAGAGTTTTGAGTTGTGGAAACTCAAGATGGAAGATCTGTTGGTGTATAAAGATCAGTGGATTGCGGTCGATCCGGGTACTAAACCAATGGGAGTGTCTGATGAAGAATGGAAGAAGTTGGATCGGAAGGCAAAGAGCACAATACGATTGTGTGTCTCA
>APFE030298424.1:95965-110109 GCA_000404065.3 Pinus taeda
TGTTACCTTGTCAACAGGTCACCTTCATCAGTGTTGGATGATAAGACTCCATAAGAAGTATGGACTGGTAAGAAACCCTCTCTTTCACATCTGAGGGTATTTGGATGTGATGCATATGTACATGTTCCAAAGGAGAAACAACCAAGTTGGATAGTAAATCTGAAAAGTGCATCTTTATTGGGTATAAGGATGGTTTAAAGGGTTATAAGCTTTGGAACCCAGTAACAAGGAAAGTTGTGTACAATCAAGATGTGGTGTTCAGAGAGGTGAAAGATGTTATTAAATATGAAGTCGAACCAAAGGATCTTGAGAAGATAGAGTTTGAGCTAAAGGAGGAATCAGACTCTACAACAGAGGAGGAATCAAAAGATGAAAAGCCACAAACTCCAGGTGTGAGAAGATCAGTTCGAGAAAGAAGGCAGCCAGAAAGGTATAGTCCATCTGCTTTCTGTTTAAATTTTGCTTTATCTATTACTGATGATGATCTCAGAATTGTGAAGGAAGTAGTAGATTCAGAGGATGGAAAACTCTGGATAGAGGCCATGGTTGATGAAATGACATCTTTGCACAAAAATGAGGCTTGGGATGTGGTGGAGTTGCCGGCTGGAAGGAAACCCATTGGCAGCAAATGGGTGTTCAAAAAGAAGACAAATGCAGAAGGAAAGGTGGAGAAATACAAAGTTCGGTTGGTAGCAAAAGGTTATTTCGAGGTGCCGGAAATTGATTTTGGTGATATTTTTTCTCTTGTTGCCAAGGTAACTTCTTTTAGATTACTTTTATCTGTTGTTGCTGTTTTTGATTTTGAGGTAGAACAAATGGATGTGAAGACAACATTTCTTCACGGGGACTTGGAAGAAGAAATCTACATGAAGCAACCTGAAGGCTTTGCGGTGAAAGTTAAGAAAGAACTGGTATGCAAGTTAAAAAAGTCTCTGTATGGGTTAAAATAGTCACCAAGGATGTGGGATCAGAAATTTGATACATTTATACGGGAACTTGGCTTCACCAAAAGCAAAGCAGATCATTGTGTGTATTTTAAATTAATTTGAGACCGTGTTATTTATTTGGTCTTGTATGTGGATGATATGTTGCTGGTTGGAAATGACAAAGAAATTATCCAGGATTTAAAGACCGAATTTTCCTTCAAATTCGACATGAAAGATCTTGGGGCTGCAAACTATATTTTGGGCATGGAAATTAAAAGAGATCGGGAAAAGAGGAAGCTTTGGTTAAACCAGAGGAAGTATGTCGAGACAATATTGCATAGATTTAATATGCAGGATAGTAAATCGATGAAGGTTCCTATTCCTGTAGGTGTAAAATTATCTGTTGAACAATGTCCCAAGACACAAGAAGAGGAAGAGGACATGTCCCGTGTTCCATATGCAAGTGTAGTCGGTAGCCTGACATATGCAATGGTCTGTACTAGACCATGACATTGCACATGCAGTGGGAGTATTGAGCAGGTTTATGTCAAAACCAGGAAAGGAGCATTGGACAACAGTGAAGCGTGTTTCCAGGTATTTGCGTGGCACTAGTGATTATGGTTTGTGCTACCAAGGAAGACTAGGGTTGGACAGAGTGTTGGATATTCGTGGCTTTGTTGATGCAGACTGGGCTAGAGATCTGGATCAGAGAAGATCTACAAGTGGGTATGTGTTTAACCTATTTGGAGGTGCAGTCAGTTGGATGAGTAAGAAACAATCTGTAGTGGCACTATCAACTACAGAGGCAGAATACATGGCAGCCACTCATGCAAGCAAGGAAGCAGTTTGGTTGCAGAGATTGTGTTCAAGTATGGGGTTAGTACAGGGAGCTATAAGGATAGACTGTGACAGCCAAAGTGCAATTTTCTTGGCAAAGAACCCTGCTTATCATTCAAAGACAAAGCACATTGATGTTCAGTATCACTTTGTGAGAGATATGATAGAAGACAAAAAGGTGTTGCTGGTAAAGGTGGACACTTTGAAGAATACTGTAGATGCATTGACAAAATCTGCGAGCTTTGAAAAGTTCTCTTAGTGTAGAGAAACAATGGGCATTTCAGGGTTGGACAAATGACTAAGCTCTCTTGTGGCCCCCTGTGGAAAGAAAATAACAAGTGGGAGAATGTTGGGTTGTGTTATATTCTTTCCACAACTAGCTCACGTAGTTAACCGAGGGGTTAGAAGGGGGGTCACAAGGGGGTTTGAGGGGTGCAAGTAACCCCACTCTATGGAGTCTGGGGCAGTGCCCCATAAAATTTTGGTTTTGGAACCTATGTTAGGTTGGGCGGACCCACTTATGGTTTTGTGCATGATTTTCGCACATGTTTTTGGACGCGACGGTTTTTCGGTCCATGGTATTGGATGCTTCGACATGTATAAATATGTATTATAACATTGAAAGGAACATAATGAAAAAATCAAGCTGGTAGTCCCAGTTTTGGGATCCAGGGGGAAATCTCTGTGTATATATGTTTTATGTGTTATGCTCTCACATTGTTTATTTTCTGTGTTTTAGAATTCGTATGCAGGTAATTTCTGTACGGGGTTAAAACCTACATATATGGTCAGCATGTCATCATAATGGGAGCATCTTGGGTTATCAAAGCTTTGAATAAAAAATAATATTTATATATTAAAACCTAAACCTAGTTAGGTTTTTGTGCCCTATACTTTTTACAACAAACTTGCTAGGGTTTTGTTACAAACCCTAGATTTCATCATCAAGACTAAACAATTAAATAAAGTTAGGAATTAAATAATAGCGAAAACATTTGACATCTAGGGTTTCATTACGATGCCCTATAATCTCATTAATCTCTACTAGGGTTTTTGTTGTAAACCAAACATCAAAACTTCAATGTTAGATATTCAACAATTTTTACCAAGCTAAGGTTTCAATCATATAGAAGCACATATTCCTAGGATCTTTCATTAACTATTACATTGGTTTTGTCATAAACCCTAAAACCCTAAGAATCTAGGGTTTCATCATATAACCTAGACATCAAAAACAAACCCTAAAAAGCTAGGGTTTTATATCAACAAACCATAAGCTTTAGGGTATTAGGATTCCATTTTATGTTTTAGACTTTACCAACAAACCCCAAGTAGGCTAGGGTTTTATAGTGACCCTAAAGATTAGGGTTTTACCAAAGTGAACTAAAGATAGATAGTACGACAAGGGTTGATCAATCACCCTAATAAATAAGAATGATTCTACAACTCCAAACTTGTATGACAAAAATGATCGTATCTTCTTGATGCAAATCTTTACAAATACCGATAGTTTCTCTTACAAATCTTGTAGGGTTTCCTATTGAAGGAATCCTTTTGCAATGAAACTTCTTACAAGTCTCCTTTTGAAGATTCCCTTTGAATCCAATTATTCTAGAACATAACTGTAAGTTTTTCCTTTAAAGGAAAAATACAAGAAAAAAGATAATATACAAGCAACAGTAATAAAGCTAAAGAAATCAAAATAGAATACTTATCTTTTGTGAGAAGGGCTTCCTTTTCGCTTAAAATCAATATTTCTTTTATATATTTGTAGCGTTTTATTGGCAAGAACCATAAAAAATATACAAGTACAAGACCATAATCTAGGGGTTTTTCATTAAATTTTAGAAGATGTATTCCTAGGGTTTCTAGATATTATTGAATTTCATTTTTTCCAAGGATTGTCATATATCTTGGACCACTTACAAACCTTAGATGTTATGGGATAGAGTTTTTAAGCGAATACAATGAGGGTTCTCATACTATCTAGGGTTTACAATCTAACAATGAGAACTTTCTCCTAGAATCATACAAGCAACTAATCCTTAAAAGCATTTCATACTAGACTCAAATGAACATGCATACTTCAAGATTACATACCTTTGTCTTTCATGATCGAAAGATTGATGTTCCATTGAGCTTGATGCCTTTTCTTGTAAACTGAAGACATATGTTAGATGACTAAAACACAAAGAGTAATATCAATACTTACTCGAGTTAGATGAGGACTTCAAGTTGGTCTCAAATTGTTAGATGCTTTGTCTTGACTGTAGTAGAGACTTGCAAGAATGAGCTTCTACAGGTCTTCAAATAGACTTCTCCTCACACTGATGTAGATAGAGATAATATGATTGTGCAACAAAGGTCTTCTTTTCACTTTCTTCAATATGGCTAGACACTTATTCCACAAAGAATGTAGACCTTGATCATTTCATCGTTTCACAAATTGCAAGACTTCAAAAGATTGAGAATATGTCCCATTGTATAAGACTTTAAAATAGGTCTTATTATGTGATCCTTCTAGGTTAGTTTTTATGTCATTATCGAGGCTTATATATATATATATATGAACAGATCTGCGTCCTTTTTCACAAGAAACCTTCAACTATTTCGGTGACTGTAACTCTAAAACAAGTTCTTCAAAGTCTCTAAAGAACTTGGCTTATGTCCCTTTCTTTTTTGGCTTCAAGGACTACCTTTAGTCCTCAAATTATATGACTCAGTCACCTTAGTCTTATGTTAACTTCAGATGCACAAAACTTCAGATTTTTGACACTGTTTCAAAGTTTAGAATTATGCATAGAGGTTCAATCTTTTTCATAAGGGACTCAACTTGGTCCAGGCTTGTAGCCTAAACTTTTGGTCCTTCAAAATGCTACTTGGCTTCCTTCAACTGTTATGATTTTAAGTTTTGGTTTGTGGCCCTAATCAAGTCTAGAAATGAGTCATGTTAATTTGTTCCTCCTTTTAGGTAGCTCGGTCTTGAAGGCTAGATATGAGACTTTTGTTTTCCAACCATCAATGATCTTCTAGTTGCCTCTTATGCCACTGAATTTAGCTCTGATACCATGTTGAGAAATCATTTAGGGTAGCATATTCAAGGTTTTTATTATTTTGATTTATCATTCTTTGACATTTTCTTGTGAAGTTTGTTATTAGTTTTTCTTTCCAATTATTATGGTCTTCTCATCAAGACAAATGCCAAACAATGAAGATCACAAACACAAAACATAACACAAGATGTAGGCACTTAGCTAGTGCAAAACCCCTCTTCTAGGGAAAACCCATAAATTCTTCTTCTCTTCTTTAGAATCATATCGAATGAGACAACCTTGACCTTAAACCAAGACAAAGACTTTTCTCCATCCACCAAGTCATACTTCATGTAACAAAGTCAAACTTTAGCCCCATTCCTTTACAAATTTTCTCCTTCAAAGTGAGTCAACAAGAGTTTTGGTCTGGTTTGCACTTTCAAATCTCGGCTAGTGCCTTCAATATGCCTCAGTTTCCTTCACATGTGTGGCAGGAGAGTAGAGAATCTCAGCTCCAATGCTTTCTTGCTTCTTTGCCATGAAAAAACCTCTTCCTCAATTTTCTTCGCACTTCCTTCTTTTTGATAAGTTGCAGATCAAATTCCTTCAATAATAAGTGCCACAATAGGTTGAGTTGCTTCTCTATATATAGTGGTTTGATGCTCCATTATGAAGCCAACTTGACAGATGTTGGAGGCCGACTTGAAGGGTGAGGAAGCTGACTTGGTGGCTAAGGGACAAGACTCATAAAAAGTAATTTTCTTTTCTTGACATAAGGAGCCCAAGAAGGGTCTAATACATCATGAATTTGACATTGATTCAGGATTCAAGCCCTAAAGCACTCAATGGGTGCTTTTGACCTAGAAACAAAATAAACAAAGCATGAAATCCATGCTTAAATAATTCTTCTTTTACAATAAACTTCCTTTTTCTTTCTTTTGACAAATACATTATATTATGACTCAAGTACAATTATGAAGACCGATACTAGCTACACTATTCAACAATTTTGTAGATTGGCATCCTTTACTAGCCCCTCATTCTCAATCGACCTCGCTCACAATAATTGCACACTCCCTTTAGGGTGTATTAGTAGATAAGATAGAATGCTTTTAAGAATGCCCATAAGTGACCAAAGTAAGTCAATGGAACTAGTGATACAACAAACCACGATAATGATGTGGGGGTGCCAAGGATACTTCTAAGTGAAAATGGAAGTACATGTAAAAGTAGCAATTAGGAAGGGATAAGCCCATATGGAATCTAAATTTAGTACACCACGAATTCAATTAGAAAATGAAATATTTTGGGACACTACTTTTCATCATAAGTAAATGTAGATGTGAAGAAGCTATCTTCATTTTAAACATTCGCTATCACTGTAAAGTTTCATGGTAGATTAAGAGGCGAAGAAGCCATCTTCATTGTGATCATTCACCATGAAAGTAACAATGCAGAGTTTTGTCATATATATCTCTTTGAAAATGCCCAGTGGTAAGAGCAGGTTCGGGTTTCTTGGGGATACTCAAGTATAATGTTTGGAAGTACTCCTAACATGCAAGGAAAAAGAGAAAAGTATAGTAATGGATGCCTAACTAATCTTATGTTTGTTGGGAGAAGTTATGCTTTGAGAAAAATAGAGATGGTGTGTGCCTTTGGCCATTTGAAATTATCTCGCTTTGGAAGCAAGAGTGGGTGCTTGCATTTTGACTTTTCAAAATGTTGGTTTTCAAAGTGAATTACTTAGTTTTTTTTTTTTTTAAATTCCAAACTTCCCATCTCATTTTGCTTTTGCATTGAAAGATTCATTTTTGAAATGTAGTTAAGAACGTGTTTTCAAAATGGGGTTCTTTTAGTCATTAAAAAAAGTGCTACTTTGATATTGGTTAGTTTTTTTCTACTTTCTGTTGTCGTTGTGACAAACACCCAACAAAATTTGGCATACACTCAAATTTTGGAGTTTTCTGTGGATCTTACGATCGGTCGCTCCATAGTTAGTTCTTGGTTAGCTGATGCTTTTTGAGCTCCCTCTTGGATTAGAAGTGTTGAAGTCACTTGCTCACACATGCTCAGTCTGTAACAAGTGCATGAGCGCATTCTCTTACGCAAGCTTGGACAAGCATAACACTTTCCTATCAAGACTGTGCCTGTGCGATGTCCAATCCATGTCGATAGTCAGTGCGCACTGACAATGATAGTTTCTCACATTCTAGCTATGTTTGTAATTCTACTCTAGTGACTTTTGCAAACTGTTGCTTCAACGTACCTTTGCTTTCGCAGGTATTGTTTTTATGTTCATCATTGTTGTTTTCGCTTGCTTTCCCTTTTATTAATGTCCTTTTCATGTTATCTTCGCCCTGGCATGTGTTGTTTTCCCCGTCGTTCGCATATCACTAATGTCGTTCACACTTTTATCTTCATATGGCAAGTGTCGTCTTCTGGCATGAGAATTGTCGCTTATCATGCAAAACGGAGTTTTGGTTTGTTTCAAGGGGAAATCTTTGTGATAATGAGTTGTTCTTATCATATAGGATTGTTTCGTACTCATTTCCAAAGTTTCATGCACTGCCACACAAGTGTTGTCATTATCATCGCAAAGTCTATCTTCGGTGCCGCACTTGTCGTAAGTTGCCACAAAGGTTTTCACACTAAGGGAAGTATGTTTTCATATGTTTTGGATGATCTACCTTGTGTCGCCAAGAGTCTAAGTGTGTGGTCACAGTGAAGTTCTATCATTGCTCACATTGGTTTCACTGGTCCCACACTTAGCCAAATTTCGGAAGATTCTCGGCAACCTAGCCTCATCCAGCCCTCCTAAACTGCGCATTATCAACCCTCAAGCAGCAACCTTGTCTCTTGGCACCGCGTAATGCGTAGTCTCTACTTCCTAGAACTGCGCATTTCGCAACCTCAGTGCTCAAGCCCAAGCCCTGACCCCTAAAACTGCACAATATGTCTCTCCAACCCAGCTAGAAATGCGCATTGCGTAGTCTCAAGGCTCAGGCCTCAGTCTTGAGCTCCTGAACTGCGAAATTGCATAATCACCCAGTTTCCCCCGTCTTCTAGAATTGTGCAATTGGCTGAACTAGTGCCCAATCTCTCAGCTTAGCTCATTCAACTCCCAAACTGCACAATCTTCTCCCTCAGTCTAGCGCAGTCACTGAGCCTCTCCCTTGGCCTACCACTAGTTTCGGCTTGGTCAACAGATTATCGTGCAACATCTTAGACTAGGGGTTTATTATCAGACTGATGTCGTCTTGTCATGTTATGGCAAGATGATGAAGAAGATGGAGGAGGAGGATACGCTAGATGACACCTAAGGAGTCGAGGAGAAAGGATGATCAACAAGAAGACGAAGGGATACTGGAATATGACAGAAGACCAAATATCAGGATCGCATGAAGACTCCATCTGATTTACAACCCTTTGGAGGATAAATATGAAGAAAAAAGCATTTCTCTCATGAAGTTGAAGCAATGAATGCACCTTTTATTGAAGGCACATAGAAAGAAGCAGTAAGAAGGACAACTTATCATTGCCACATCATTATGTCTTCAATGTCATGTATTATCGCAAACACCGAAAACCATTCCATGTGTTTTTTTCTCTAAGTGTTTTGCTCCTTTTTGCAAGAAAAGCAAGATGTTGTCTTTTTGCATGATTGGTTGTTGTACTTTATGCATAAGTCCGTTTTGGTGGTTTCAAGAGGCCATATTGGTGTAAATGAGTTGTTCTAACCATGTAAATATTCATCGCACTCATCTCCTAAGTTTTAAGCACTGTCACACAAGTGTCGTCACGGTCGTCGCAAAGTGTATCTTAAAGTGTCGCACTTGTCGTAAAGTTGTCACACAGAGGGAAATGTATTGTTCTTGTGTCATGGATGATCTATGTTGTTGTGTCATCAAGTATTCTAAGTGTGTGATCACAGTCGAGGTCTTATCACTTTTCACATTAGTCTCACCAGCTCCACACTTAGCCATTTCCGGAAAGGCTTCACGACCAAGCAACTTAGCTTCACCTTGAACTCCAAAATTGTGCAATTCTCTCTGCCAGCCTGGCCTTAACTGCTCACTTCAAACTCACAAGCCAGAAGCTCATCCCTTGAGCCTCTAAACTGCGAAATTCCATAGTGGCCCAGCCTCCCTTGTCTCCCAGAACTGCGCAGTATGTTCCCTCAGTGACCATCCCTTCCGCCTGTCCCACTAGCTCCCAGAACTGTGCAATCTTGCCCCTCATCCCAGCCTGAACTGCGCATTGCGCAGTCTCAGGACTCAAGCCTCAACCCTGATTACTAGAGCTGCGCGATGCATAATCACTGAGCCCCTCTTCCCAACCTGTCACCTGGTTTTGGCTCAATGAATGGATAAGAATGCACTATCTTAGACTTGGAGGTTTTCAGATTGATGTCGTCTCGTCTTGAGTGGATTGCAGATGCAAGTATCTTTTCATGCTATGGCGAGATGATGAAGAAGGAGATGGAGGGAAACATGCAAAAGACATTCTTGTAGCTGAGCGTGCAAGCTGATCAATCACAAGAAAGCAAAGGGACACCGGTTTGCGATTGCAACTCAAGAATTAAGATTATTGAAGACTCCTGATCATCAAGTCATGCAGAGTAAAAAGAAAAACATTATCAAGAAGACACTCAGTACACAACAACAACATTGGGTTGACATTGCCTTATCATTAAGCAGTCCATGTCAACAGTGTCATGTCTTGTCATGTCATGAGTTGTCATATGCCACATCATTATTGTGGATCATATAAAGTGTATTCAAAATGTAGTGTAAAAGTGGAAGTCCAAAGGACACACATGTAATATGAAGAGTCATGTAAGTCGAAAAGTCATTAGAAGTCAAACAGTCTGAGGGTAGTCAAAGAATCACAAGGAGGGGAACCATCACCCCTTGGTTATATATACACCCTTGTTGTATGAGCAAAGCACTTTTCACCTTGTCTTCTCCTGCAAGGCATTAGAGAGACAGATTAGTTCTTTTGAGGAGCAAGGAGTGGCTCCAATGCTCCAATACTGGAGCTAGTGATGTTCATTGTATCCATGTGCCTTGGAACTTTCACTTAATAGCATAAACCTTGAAGGCCAACACGTTCTTAATGCATGGATTATGGATATTTGTAAGATTATTCTGTGAATGTTTGTAATCATGTTTTCTTTCATCTATGCTAAAGTAGTTGAACTATTTTGGTTATTTTGGTACTTATTATATTGAGAATGTGCTGTAATTTCTATTATTGTTGTCGCATCCTCGTGGATTATTCCGCTGGATATTAGACAAATCTTTCTCATTATATTGGTTTCAATGACCGTCACATCTCTGTGGACTATTCCACTTGATGTTGCATGGATATTCTAGTTCATGTGTGTCTCTACTAGGGTGGTACTACTACCTCTCCCTGAGATGCTCACTTCTTCTCCCCTCCGCAGTGAAAGAACTTTGACACACATATGATCGAACACTCACTAGGCACACCCCCTTGCTTTTCGAAGGTGCATGTGCACTCCTCTCTCTTGCTGAAAGTTAGAGCCAAGGCATATCTTAAAGGATATATGGCAACTGGGCCGATCTTCCGGATGGGGCTCCTACTCCAAATGGTGTGAGGTCTAATTGGGACTTCACATCAGGGAGACTCCTTGGTTGACAAATTTCCAGCACCATCAACAGTGACACTAGAAGGAGGGTCAGCGGACAAGCTGAGCCCGTTGAATCTGGTTTGAACCTCTTATCTAAAATGGCTCACCCTCAAATCTTACTCCCAGGGTGTGTTCAAATGTTTCCCTTTATCAATTTTCAATCCCCGATGAGCCTCTCTATCACTTGTCCCAGTTAAAGTTTGATGGTGAAGATGGAACATCGATAACCGAGGACATTTATGATTTTCTTTAATTTTGTGAATCTTATGAAATCAATGGTGAATGAGTACCGGGCCAATATTTTGGATGGGGCTCCTACTCCAAACGGTGTGAGGTCTAATTGGGACTTCACATCGGGGAGACTCCTTAGTTGACAGATTTCCAGCACCATCAACAGTGACACTAGAAGGAGGGTCAGTTGACAAGCTGAGCTCGTTGAATCTGGTTTGAACCTCTTATCTAAAATGGCTCACCCTCAAATCTTACTCCCAGGGGGTTTTTTGAATTTTTCCCTCTATCAATTTTCAATCCTTGATGAGCCTCTTTATCACTTGTCCCAGTTAAAGTTTGATGGTGAGGATGGAACATCCATAACCAAGCACATTTCTGATTTTCTTTAATTTTGTGAATCTTATGAAATCAATGGTGAAGAATTTGCTTGTGTGATTTTCTGCCTCACCTTTGAAGGTCATGTTAATCAATGTTGCCATACCTTGCCACTTGCTTACATCAATTCCCTTCGTCATTTCTTCGAGGAACTTCATCAAGCCTTTGATAGGTATAATTACCGAGATGTTTGTAAAAGAATCAATCTCTTAAGAATGAAGCTTAATGAGTCAGCTGAGGATTTTGCTGATCGATTCCTTCACCTTTGTTGTGAAATTCCTGAAAAGGACATGAATCAATACTTCTTGAAGCAAGAGTTTGAGCGCTTGGTTCTTATCTCTTTAGACAGTGAACTTGAACCCCCTGATGTTCCTAATCCCCCAACTCTTGTGAATCATGAGCCACCTCTAATTTTAGAGGAGGAATTTACTGCCCCTTTTGTTCCTTGTCCTCCTCCTTTTCCAGTCCCAATGCGGGTGCCTCCTTGCAGTGGTTGTAAAGTTGGGAAATCTGCAATTCAAATTCCTAATCCAACTTCTCATTCTTCTTCAGATTCAATGGAGGAAATTCTAGAATGGCTCATGAAGCCCATGGTGAAGACTAACTCCTCCATTCCGCAAGATGATGTCACTGTTCATAACTCTAGTCTCAAATTTGATCCAAATTTCTATTATCCTCTATCATCTACATGCCATGACTCTTTGTACCATGATCCGTTCAATCAGTCTGCTCCACTAGCTAGTTTTTCACACTTTCTTAATTTTCAAACTGCTGGTCCAAATTGCGATTAGGTACAAGGTAGTCACATTATGTAGGTAGAGGACTAGGAAGGTGAAGATGCTTTCAGTCTTTCCTCTCTTTTTCAGAATCCTCCATGTCAAAACAATGCATGTCCATTCTTGGATGATTTTCAATCTGCTAATCTCGATAGCGAATCAAATACAATCAATTCTTTCAATCAATCCGTAGCCTTGGGCAACAATCATTCCAATGATGATGACTTTATTGATGCATGCAATCACGATTGCCCAGGTGTGTATCAGCTGATCTTTTGGTTTCTCATGAAGATTTTACTTTAGTTCTAGAATATGATTCGGTCAAAGAAGATGTGCTTATCGAAACTTCCTCTTCATCTCACTCTCCCTTGTGCTTTACTGTCTGCGATGTGTCTACTTTCAACGAAGATACTCCATGTTCTCCAAGTCTGTCATCCGATGAGTTAACATCTCAATTGGCACAAGTTGGTGAGATTATCCGTGATGCAAATGAAAACAATCAAATTTTTGAGTACTCTTCCCAACCCTCATTATCCCTTCTCTTGCATGGAGACAACTCTTCAAATCAACTCGCTCATGAAATTTCGTCAATTCATTCATTTTAGTATTTGCGATCAAAAGAATCTTTTGACTTGAGTAATATAGTTGTTGAAGTTGGAAAATCCAATAAAATCAGTGACGAAGATGGTTGCCATTTGATGAGCAGTAGTCTTATCGAAACCAGTGGTAGTAGCTATCCTCAAACCATGCATGATCTAGTACATACTTCAAAATGCTATTTTACAATCCTGGAAAGTTCTGGGACATACTAAGGAGTCAAGGCACTTCAACTTTTGTTGATGATTATGTCAGAATCTCGTGACTCTGGTAAGCCCCCTGAACTAAGTCAGATCTGGTTTCTCCTGCACAATCCTTCTCATTGCATGGTTTCACTTGATACAAATTTCTTTCTGAAAAATGTTTGGTATTCTGGGTGTGATCTTTCAAATTTTCAAGATTTTACTTCTGACCTGATTCAAGAATTTGTTTAAGTTCATTCATCTTCATGAAAATCTATCGCATCGATCTAAGGTTTGGAATGTGTATCTCTCATAGAGTCATGGAATTGCGAAGTTGATCATTCTAAGGACTATCTTTGGCCGAAGGAATCATGCTTATCAAATTAATTTCTTAATAGTCAACTCTTGGTTCTTCTTGCGAATGTTACATGCAAATCTTTCCCTTCATCGCACTTGAAGTGCTCTTGAGTGATAGTCAATGCACGAGTTAGCTTACGAATCAAGTTCTTCTTCGTTCACCATGCTCTGACTGGTCTTATGTATTTGTTGTGCTGGCATCTCTTTTAAATTCTTTGATGATTACGATGCTTGTATAGTTTGTCACCAGTTACAGGAAAATGGTTTTTCACATTTCTCTTGTGAGGAACTTGGTTCGATTGTTCAGAGCATTGGCAAAGATGTCCAAATTGATTTATCTTGGTTGATTACAAACTGGGAATCTTATGCTTTAATCATCCCATCTGATCATTATTTTGTCTCTACTTCATTCATCTTATCATTTTCCCATCAACACATCCAATGACAGTTGTTTTACATCCCTTGATCTTTATGGTTCAACATTTCACTATTCGGATTTTTGTGGAGTGGATGAGGCACTTCAGGCTGATTTTTGGGTAGCATTGGATGTGCTCTAGCTCAAAAATTTTGTGGAGGGGCTAGAACACATGAGATCTCCAGGACCCAGAAATCGTTTGGTGAAATTCCACCCAGATTATATTTTATTAAAATAATCAATTTTTTAATGGGGTTCCTAAGTCTAAACTTAGGAAAATTAAAATATTAATGAGTATTAATGAAAATATGGGTGAGAAGCTTCTAAGAGACGAGGATCAAGTCTAATTTATCTTAGCCGTTGATTAGAGATTAGATCACGACTGTTGATTTCTCAACAGGAAAAGTATAATAGGAGGCTTGGGGTCAGTTGGAGAACACACACAAAAAGATTCAGGAAATCGATTTTCTGAGGTGAGAAGTTCTCAGGAGGGAAATCGCTTGGGGAGATCTTGTAGTTGAGGGGCAGTGATAGTTCGGGAATACAAACAAAGAGGTGGAGAGAAGCTTGTGGAGGCAACGCAGTAGCAGGGAGAGCTGACACTATACAAGCATGTTAGACCCCTATACTACTAGTGTAACCCCTTATTGTTATTAGTACAACCCCCTTATTATATTGATGTACCCATGTAGTGCCCATATTGTCACTATTGTGCCCATAGAAGCCCACCATTGTTATTATTGTGCCCTTACATTATTATTGT
>APFE030298424.1:121669-198630 GCA_000404065.3 Pinus taeda
TGTTAATCATGATTCCATAGACTCTAATGTTGGATCGAAGACTCACCATATTCCAAAAATCGATATGAGGAAGTTTGAAGGCAAGGATCCTGCCACATGGATATTATAGATAGAGCAGTTCTTCGATCTCAATAATGTGCAAAACACACAAAAGGTACGTATGGCAACTTTATACTTGGAACCAAATCAGTTTGTATGGTATCAATGGCTTTGCTCTCATAAAAATTTTATCACTTGGGCAATTTTTGTTAGGATATTCCGACACATAGGAAATAGTTAAGTTCAACTTGGTCTAGTATAGAGTTAGGTATAGAGTTAGGTAAAGTGTGTTTCTTTACCGTTGTACGTTTTGTAACTTACAATCCGACGGTCACGATATGTAGTGATCCGACGGTTCATTCTCTCCTCGGTATTACCGACACTTGATCCGTGGCTTGACACCCGATTGGTCCATGAATTCTTTTTAAAGCGCATGGAGGGTCATTTGTAGGTTAACCGTGCATGAGAGAAGCTTATGTAAATTTTCATTCTTTTATTAATAAATTGCCTGTAGTAGCCACGTTGGCGCAGGCCGTGGACTGTTTCCCTCTCTGAGGGTTTTAACCACGTCAAAATACTGGTGTATTGATCTGTGATCTGTTTGTGAGTGGCGTCCTTCTGGTGTTCTGTCTGAGGAACTTACCCTGTAAATTCCTACAATTTTGAGGAGGCCGAGAACTACAGTTATCCATATAGGCCGAAGTGACAGGATGCTTTTTTCAGAGGGCCGATATCCTGAAATTGAAGAAAGAAGATTTTTGCTGACTTGGACTTTGACTCTTGAAAGGATGGCTTGAAGTTTGGAGGTGGTCGGACTTTTGTATTTGGGTCTCAGAGGTGTCTTTTTGATTTGATTCTATAAGAAGTGGATTGTTCGGGTTTTCCCCAAGTTGTGGGGTTTTGCCTTGGCATGGAGCCTATATCTTGGTTTCATTTTGTTTCGTGATCTTCATGTTTTGATAATTGCTTGATGAAGAAGTAAAACATAATAATTAAGTGCCAACAAATATCACAAGTAATTATCAAGTCAAAGAAAATCAATATAATCTACAAACAATTTGATGTTATCAGAGCTAAGGGAAGAAAAAGGCAGTTTTGAAGATCACTCATGTTGGCATAATTGACACCTCATTTCATCAAGGAAACAAATCTGGTTTGGGACAGTTCAGAGTCACTTCAGCAAAAAGAACTTTGGTTTGGAATTTCTTGTGATTGTCTGAGGGCCAAAATGAATCGAAGTACAGGCCAAGGCTAAAGGAAAGATTCTGGGCAGTCTATATATATATTTTGAGTGGACAGGACCTCTGAAAATATGCGCAGCAGTTAGAGAAGAAGGTCGAAGCCCTGTACCTTAATTTCAAGGTGGCCGAAAGGCCTAAACAGTGGCTGAAAGATGCTTTGAAGTCCGGCATATGGTAGCAGGAGGATAAGAAAGGTGGGCAGCGTTGGATTAGGAACCAATGCAGTCATTTGAAGAAGAATTAGACCAAGTCTAAAGGGGAAATGTCAGTCCCAATCAAAAGCAGACTAGGAACTCTAACGAGAAGCATTAAAAGAATCCAAGAAATATCAAGGATTGTTAGAATATTTGCAAGATCTAGGAAGTCTCTTCTATATTACAAGAAAACGTAAATGATCCAAGTGACTGCAAGGCAAGCAGTCTTAACATGTCGACAATACGAGCTACACCATATATGATTCTCTCAACAATTTTCTTGAATGATCAAGTTCTCAAGGAGTTTAGTCACACTCATGGAGAACTTGCCTTTGCAATAATACAACTCTGAGAATTTCATGAAATAATCCTTATGGAGGCTAAATAGGCCTAATAAGGCTACAAGAAAAAGGATAGAAAGTGCAATCAACTCAAGCATCTATCTCTAGAATAAACAGCAAGTCTTGAGGCAGCTAGCAAAGCAAGGAGGACGAGCTGTTTGGCACTATTTGTGAAGCGAATCTCTTGAAGGACAGGGCTGAAATCTCTGAGGTAAGTTTTGGACTTTTCTGTGCATAGTTTTGTATAAGTTTGGATCTCTGTACAGACCGCAGGGAAGTGCTGCCACAGCAGCATGTGGGAGGATTGTTTGAGAGGGCTGAGAGGGCTAGTAAGGCCTCTCTCTCTTAGCCGCAGTCACTCCAACAAGACTGCCGTTTAAAAAGGGGCGTTTCCTCTTGAAATGGCGCCGAATCTCTTGCTGTATCAATCTGTTAACTATAGGGAGCCTTGTGGAGGTGCCCAAGGTCTATTACAGTGCATGGAGAAGGTTGGAAAGGACTGCAAGAGAGGCAGCCTGATTGGAGAAGGAAACAATGTTTTGAAGCCGAGTTTAGGGGTGCTGGTGTGCCCTAACCAGAGCTCAGAAGTGCACTAGGACAAAGGGAATAGCATAAGGTTGCAGAACAAGCCAAAGGAGGACCAATGAGGAGAAAGCCAGTTTTTGTTGAATTTCTTCATGTGATTGTAGGGTCGATTTGGTGAGAACAGGAAGTGAAGGGGATAGGCTGATTTGGGCACATGTTTGGTGGTTCTTCTTCTTTGAACAAGGCTTAAGTTATCAGAACTATTACAGGTAGGGCCAAGTCTTGTTTGGGAAACTGGACTATGGTTAGAACAGCTCCAAATAAGGCCACATATCCCCAGAAGTAAGGTGCTAATCGGACAGATCTTGTATAAGGAAGAACGAAGTAATTGAAGGATGGGTGTGAAGACTGGTTAAGGGTTGATCTGGTGTCCTAAACTACAGAACAAATGTGCTCAGGCCTTGGTGCAGACAGCTGGAAGGAGGAACCTTCAAGAGGTATGATAACTTGTCTCTTATGTTAATTGGTTGCTAGGTGATGCATAAGAATTTGAGACAACAGTGTGAATCCCTAAGTACTCTGGACAAGGAATACATTTGACACAGTTAAGTGGGAATTCCTTGATGCCCTAAGTTGTGTGACAAAAGAGCAGCCTTGTCACTGTGGAAGGGCAGCCCTAGAAGACCCTATGAACAATATCAGTAGAAGTATTATTGAAGGACAGAATTGCAAGGACTTATTCTAAAAAATCAGAGATATAGAGCAGATCTTTTAGATCAGTCAGATTGTTGGACTGTGTGAAGGCAGAGCTACAAACCTTAGTACTGTGATTTGTAGTAGCATATCAATGATTTGGGGCAACTAGTTAAAGACCCTATGAGTTGGCAATCTTGAAGGAGTAGGATAGCAGCTAGAGGGCAGGATTATTTGTGACCATGAAGCTGTGTTGACTGATGAAGATTGACTGGAAAAATCAGCCAAGTTGTGTGGAACAATGGATTGGCTAACCTTGTGATAATCAGTGTGTTGAAAGAATTGTGTGATGAACTATCTTCAAGGCAGAAAGCAATGCAGGAAGTAGTGATGATCACATTTGAAGTTGATGTAAGGGAAGACCTCAAGTACAGGATAGTGATCTGTTAGGAGGCAGAGTTGGAGCCCTTTGAAGTTGCAAGATGAGGAGTAAGAGGGCTGGTAAGAGGAAAGCTACAATTACAAGTAGCTGATGTAAGAGAAGTATGAGTGCTTTTGATACAAGCTAAGACTTGTCCCTGGTTGAGAGGGAGTGAGCATGGATTTCTCCTCTTTGAGAGGGAATTGGTTCTCCTTGTGTCATCATTCATGTACCCATGACTAATAGGCGTAAGTTTGAGTGCATGCATCACAGATAGTGAGAATGACGATTTAATTTAATTTGGTTCTCCTTGTGTCAAGTACTGTGACAGATTAGGACTAAAATCCGAAGTCAAGTACATGGATAAGGAGAATGATGGATTGGATAAGCATCTTGGACAAACATTCTTGAGTCATGTAGTGTGATGGATTAGGATGAAGAGGCTAAGTCACAAGGACTTGGATAAGAATGGTCCGATGGATAGACATTTCCTTGAGGGAAATGGTCCAATGGGAGATATACTTCAGGTATCCTAGGTGGAGTATGTACCATGGTGAGGCGGTGTGGTGTCCTATGTGACAACGTTGACTATGATGTTTGATGCTTGTCAATTAGGATCCCTTATGAGAATATTTCAACTTGAGATGGACCTGTTGAGTCATTATGAATACCTCCCTAGTTAAGAGGGAGTGTGGAAAAATAACTAGGTTTGGTCTTCATAATTGTTTTTGCACTCATGTCATGTAAAAGAACAAAACTATTTTAGCATGGCTTTCATACTTATTCCATTAGGTCAAGCATTAATTAAATGCTAGTAGGATCATCACGAGTCATTGAGTCAATGTAACATTGTAAACGACCCATTTGAAAAAAATTGTAACATGTATTTAAGTCATGATACCCCTCCAAACTTAAGTCAACCCTCATCTAGCTCAAGTCGACCTTGAAGATGGGCTATTTGACCTTTGAAGAAGTGTATATGTGGGAGACGAGCTCGTCTCATTGTCAAACCACTGTGATTTGATTAAAAAGGAAAGAAGAGGAATGAAAATGACAACGAGAAGCCTATAAGACAAGAAGAAAAGCCAAGCCTAATTTCTGATCTATAGTCTGTTCACAATTTTTGTTGAAATTACCCATATAGACCGAAAATTGCAGGATGATTTTTAGGAGGATGAGAATTACAGTTACCCATATAGGCTGAATTGATAGGATGCTTTTCAGAGCGCTGAGATCTTGAAATTACAGAAAAAAGATTTTTGTTGACTTGGACTTTGACTTTTGAAAGGATGACTTGAAGTTTGGAGGTGGTTGGACTTTTGTATTTGGGTTTCAAAGGTCTCCTTTTGATTCAATTCTATAAGAAGTGTATTGTTCAGGTTTTTCCCAAGTTGTGGGGTTTTGCCTTGACATGGAGCCTATATCATGTGTTCATTTTGTTTCGTGATCTTCATGTTTTTATAATTGTTTGATGAAGAAGTAAAAATAATAATTAAATGCCAACAAATATCATAAGTAATTATCAAGTCAAAGAAAATCAATATAATCTACAAACAATTTGATTTTTCAACAATTTACCTTAAAACAATAAAATAAATGATTGTGAGGGTATAGTTGATTGCCATAAGAGAGAAAGAGGACTAGTGCCTTTCTCAATCTAGGGCTAATGGAGTCTAGAAACAAAAAACTTGAAGAATTTGGAGTAGATATAAGACTCAAAAGACTAGCCCGAGTCCACTCACTTATCACTAGGGTTTTGAAGCAAGGCTCACAATTTTCAAAGAAGGGAAGGAGCCCACTTAGCTATTTCCTCGAGGACTTGGAGGAAGGGTTTGTTTAACAAGGATAATAAAAGAAAATACTATGCCCACTTGCTTAATACTTGATTATATTCGTCCAATAAAACACTAACCAAGATAAAAGAAGTCCACTTACTAGATTTACCATGTATTCATCCAAGATTCACCATAATCATTCATGAAAAGAGATCAAAATCCACATCAACAAAGTCCCCAACAAAGTCACTCAACTAGTGCTTCATAGTGAACTAGAGAGAAATAGAATAATACAAGAGAAATGTGTCTCTCCAAGTGTACAATGATCAAATGAAGGCTAGCGCTCCCCCATTTATACTAGGGCAACCAAGCGCTTAGCCTAAATTAGCACTAAATGCCCTAAAAGCATAAAAATCCATTGTACAAGGTGGATAAGTCTCAAGCCAACCCCCAAAGTAATGTAAAAAACAAAAATACATTGAAAAATTTCGTAAAAAAGGTCAGGCGTGTGAGTGTAAAGCCTCAAGAATGGTGATGCCATCTCCAAAAGACATGTCTCTTCTTAAAGGTGCAACAAATCATCAAAAGGCATGTCTCCTCGCCCAAGGGTCATGTCTCATCATAAAAAAGGTGCGTCCTCAAGCCCAATGTCATCCACCCAGCTCCCCATGTCATGTACACGTTACCACGTTAGCTCATATGTGCAACATCCTAGCTCAAGAGGCCAAGGTCTAGAGGATGGAGGGTTGTCTCTGGAAGTTTGTTAGGCCATCATCAAGCTCAATGCTCATCATCAAGTGTCCAATATCCATCATCAAGTGGGATATCCTCTAAAGGGCATGTAGCATTGTTCATGAAGTGTAAGAGAATCATCATGACTATGACCATGTCAAAATCATCATCAATTATAAGCTCAAGGAATCAAGCAAGGCGACTAACCGACATACAAGAGTTATCGAAGCATAAAAAGTGGAACACATTTAATGTCAAATCCATATATCACTTCATTTTCTTGAAACTATACTCTAGTTTAAGACCTCATGCAAGTTGCCAAATTTAGGTCTGAGAGGGTCATCAATTACCTCTGTTAAGTGCTTCTAGCCTCAGGGGTATGAACAATTCCTAGGTTGACCATTCAATCGATAGGTGTAAGTGATAATCGATATGGTTAGGGGTGCACTTCACGAGAGGTGTCATAGTCTTATACATGGGTTACACAAGACCCTGCATTTGCGAGTGCCTTTGTGGTGGGAGCACTTGTATTACTTGAATTACTCTTTCCTCAGCACTACTTTTGCCTTTTTCCACCCTTTAATTAACTTTTACTTTGCTTTAATTAGCTTGTTTTACAAACTTCATTGATTTCCCTTTAGAACTCATTTATGATTTGTAGTTCACTGCTCATAGGGGTTGGGATGTTTATTTAAGTCCCTTTTATTTTGCTATATAATGATATGCATGGGACTGCACTTGATCACCATTGGCCTCACATGAGGGGGTACAATTCAAGTTAACTTGGCTTTTGATCATAATTTATCCCTTGCCATTTTTTACATTTAACATTTGGCACATGCTCTTTTATTTCTTTCCTTTTGTGGTTGCATCAATTTCTAGGCATTTCCAAGCCCCTCTTCTCATAGGATGAGACAAGAAGGGACCAATATGAGTGATTGACAACAACCAAACCAAAAGAGAGGACAAAGGAGTGAGGAATAGATGGCAATTGTTAATCATGGGAGGATGTGGATATACTATCTCTATCTAGGCCTCTTATTCATGCCCCTCTTGGATAGTGAAAGAAAATCCCTAGAGTGGTCATACTAGACTAGAAGGAAAATATTACCACCAAGGTCAAATAAGGCAATGAGTAATATCCAAACATAATGATTCATTATTTGACTTCAAGTCGTGATCCTTACTTAGACATTGAAAACATTAAAGGTAAGCACTTTGTATGAAACAATGGCTAATGTACCTCATGGTTGCTAACCCATCTTCCTTTGATGAGTATGCTGATCAAGTGAATGAATCGACTAATAATGAATGAGAGGCATCTGAGAGGTTGCTATTTGAGGGGCACATGAGGCTGCTAACTGGAAATCTGCATCATGGGAGAAAAACTCTCCTATGGCTACCCTTGTATATACATGGGTAGTAGTCCCATGAGTTGAAATTAGACTTGTTGATATAACCTTACATGTAGATTTTGATGAAAAAAATCGAGAGGTGCTATATCTAATCAAATTGTTGGTATTTTATAGTGCACTTCCGCATGTAAGAGAGCTTAAATCCTCCAGAGAAGAATGAGGTAGCTTGAAGAATTGTTTGAAAGTGTTGTTGATGCTAGAAAAATTTAAGAACTCAGATGTTAAATTTCCTTAAACCTGACAATTGGCAAATTATTTCCTATTAATTTCCTTGCAATTAAATTAAATTGTAGATTATAAAATGCATCGTTGGGATTTGTAAATAAAAATAAAATCAACGAAAGCAAATATACACCAATTTCATACACATGCACACACAAATTATTTCCTTCAAATCTACTATATCATTATTAATAATCTTAATCATACAAAGGCTCCCTTATTGAGAAATAGTCCAAAGAAAATAAATGCAAGCTACAAAAAAAATTCTGATTTTTACTAGGCACTTGTATGGTTTGTATGGCCCACTATAATTCCTTGGATCAACCCTCCAAACTTGTTGCATGAACCCTGTGCATCACTTGTATGGCCGAACTCTTGGCATGCTATGCGAACTGTTGATTTCGGGTAGCATCAAATGTGCTCTAAGCCTTAAAATTTGCAAGAAGGCCTAGACACATGTATTCCACAATACCCAGGGTATTAATCAAACTGTGGGTGAAACTTCTAGAAGAATATGAGGATCAAGCCAAAATGATTTTAGCCATTGATTAAGATCTAATCTGGGTCGTTGGTTGTCAACTGAAGGATTATAAAAGGAGGCTTCATGGACATTTGGAAGATACATTGGAGAGAGATCAAGAGATCAAATTTCTTAGAGAGGGTAGCACAACAATTGCTAGAGAATCGATCAAGGTGATTTCTTGCAGTGAGGGGTAGGGATAGTAGACCGGAGGAAGCTTTGCAGATTCGAGGAGTGCAAGGTAGAGAAGGCAGAGAGTAGTTCAAACTTTAGTGAGGTAATGTAGTGCCATGTAGAGCTTCAGAGGGAGTTCGAATTCCAGCTAGGAGAGGCGAGATTCAATGTAGGAAGTCGGGGTGTGAGATAGGAAGGCTTGGAGATCGAATTTTCAGTCAGCAGGAGGTTAGCAGAGGGATTGATGCAAATCCTAGCCAGCGTGACACAGTTTTGCGTAGGGTTGACGTAGAAGCTACGCAAAGTCAGCGTGGGGCTTGTCAACAAGCCCTTGATTAGAATTGAATCTCCCAGAACAGTGTGAGATTTCTCTCACTAACCTTTTTGCCAGTTTCTCTCTATATTGGATAGCCAGTTGGGCATCCAACGAATTCTACTTAGATTTACTATTTCATAATAATTAAAACCCTCAGCTGTTGCACCGGTTTTCCCACACTGGGTTTTTTTGGGGACATTCGTCCAAAAATAACTGTGTAGATGTGTGTGATGATTATTTCTCTCCTGTGCTGTATTTAGTTTTTGCAGTTTTTTATTAGTGTAGGCTGCAGTATATTTAATTCGATATTTGCTGTAGCACACGACAAATAAATTGTTTAATCGAATTAACAATTAGAAGAATTAACATCAGTTGCTATAGTAGGAATCAGGTAACCGATTTTTCACATGGTATCAGAGCATAGATCATGAGCAGAAGAGCTCAAAAGCAGAAAGGAAGAGGAGTCCGAAACCCTAGAGGCAGCGCAGTTCGTGGGCCAAGGAAGTCGAAGTTTTGAGGAGAATTCGATTTCTTTGAGTGAGTCAGCAGAAAAATTCGATCTCTAGATCGAAGCTTTCCAGAGGCAGAAGAAAGCAACGTTTTTTCCTTGCAGAGAAGATCTTCAGCTGGGACATAGATATTTTGCAGTAGTTGCTGGCAGAAGAGCGTTAGTAGGGGAGAAGAAGACACACTTGAGGGAATTTCTTCCTCTGAGTATTCTTAGCCAATGAATTCGATTTCTCTATTACTGAGCAACAACAGAGAGGAGCAGAGCTACCAACTCCAGTAGGGAGTGCGTAGGCTAGCCTAGTGTTGTGCAGAGGAGAGAGGAGGTAGCTCGACATTTCACTGGTAGAGATGGCAGCGAATGGGTTGCAAGATCAGGATTGGTTGGAGGGTGCATCCAACTATGTGATCTGGAAGGCAAGGATTTCATGCCTTCTGGATGAGCACGATCTCAAAACCTATGTCGACAATGTGGTAGCTGTACCCCCCCGCGGATCTAGATCCACTCAAGAAGTACAAGGTCGAGATGGTGAAGGCCAAGAGATTGATCCTCAACAGAGTGAGGGATCATGTAGTGTGTCACATTGCCGGCAAGGATACTGCTCGATAGATGTGGGAAGCATCGACCACGTTATACGAGGGATCTTCCGAGCAACAGAAGATGTATTTGGAGCAAAAGATGAGATCCAGCAAATGCAAAAGGGGGAACACATTGATCCGTTCCTTACGAAGATTCAGGAGATCCTAGACTCGTTGGCACCTGTGGGGTCAACACCTTAGCCTACTGAGATGGTGAGGCTAGCCTTGAACTCAGTGTCAGAAGAATGGCAAGTCTTTGTTCAGAGTATCCTGGGCAGAGAGAGATTGCCGGATTGGGAAGAAATGTGGGCCGCCCTTTAGCAGGAAGAGATGAGGAGAGACTTAGGCAAGTGCAAACTTGATAGTAGCAGCAGTGGGACGAAGCCAAAGGAGGAGGAAGAGAATGCAGCCCTTGCATTTAAAGGGCAACAGGAGCAACGAAATAAAAAGAAAGATGTTTTGAAGATCAAGTGCTTCCGTTGTGGTGAACTTGGTCACTATGCTACATAGTGTCGTCTCAAGAAGGACAAAGACGAGAAGCATGATCCGAAGGCTGCATCCGCAAAGATCGAGGAGGAAGAGTTTGTCATGGTTGCCCAGATACCTTTAGGGGAGAGGTGGGGTGATCTAGAACTGTAGTTCAAAAGAGTTGCAAATGGGCAGGATCCCTGAGGAGTCCACCTCTTGGATCAAGATCTTGCTACGAGAGCCCATATCAGAAGTATAGGATGTACAGTGTCAGTTGATGAAGAGGAGTGCCGGAGTGATAGTTGCAGTGGCTAGGAGCGCCAGTCAGCAAGCCCCTGATTAGAATCGAATCTACCAGAACCATGTGATATTTCTCTCACTAACCTTTTTGCCACTTTCTCTTTTTATTAGATAGCTAGTTGGGCATCCAACTAATTGTACTCAGATTTACTATTGCATAATAATTAAAACCCTCAACTGTTGCACTGGTTTTCCCACTTTGGGTTTTTCCGAGGACATTTTTCCAAAAATAAATGTGTAACTGTGTGTGATGATTATTTCTCTCCTGTGCTGTATTTAGTTTCCACAAATTTTTATTTTTGTAGGTTGTAGTGTACTTAATTCGATATTTGTTGTAGCACACAACAAATAAATTGTTTAATCAATTAACAATTAGAAAAATTAACATTAGTTGTTGCACTAGGAATCGGGTAACTGATTTTTCACATGAACCCTGCACAACACCTATATGGTTGTATAGCTATTGTCTTGGATTGATGCACGAACTTTGTGCAACATTTTTGCGGTTGTATTCTTGGCGCACACTTTGTTTCCTTATACTGCTTGCTGGGTGGATGAATCTTTTTGTTGCAGATTTCCCTTGCTTACACTCTCCTCCTTTGGACTTGATCTCTGGATGAAACTCCTTTATCCCCTTTGTTGAGATCTCCTTGTATCACTGTCCTTCGTGACTCAATTTCACAATGTCTCTTGTGTGTCTTCTTCCTTCACCTAGTCTTGCTTTTATAATCTTGAGTTGTTAACCAAACCCACAATTATAGTCTCCAAAGTGATTGATTGTTGAGATTAGCTCTCAACTCACTTGAGATAAATGGTTGAGATGCAAATAATCTTTGCATATCATTATACTAACTCACTTGTTCCTATACAATTAATTTAATTATTCCTTTAATTAAAGTAATTTGCTAAGGTTAAAGGGCCTTTGAATGACTTCCACACATCTAGACACTTGGACTTGTGCATAAGTTCCTGTTCGATGCTCTACTATCATCAACATTAGATGTTTATAATCAAAATATGTGAGAGTCAATTCATTACTAGCTATCTGGCACATATCAAAGATTTGGATTGATTGATTGTTGTTGATGAAATTGTCATTGAAAAAGAGATTATTGCAATCACCATCAAAGGGTTGCCTTCATCTTATCAGATGTTCGTCATCAGATTGACCTTTGTTGGAAGATTGGCAACAATTGAGTTTGAAGAACTTATCGGGATGATGTTATGCCAAGAACAATAGACCTGTGATAAAGAATAATATCCTACTAACACTGCATTTGCAAAAATCTAGAAAGGCAACCTAAATCAATTCAAGTATAGTTTAACTGACCAAAAGTGTAAACAAGAGCCTATGGAGAGCAATTCCAATTAGAGAACCAAGTGCTTCTACCATATTAAGCCTGGCCATATATCTCGTGTTTGTAGGAAATGGCATGTTCATATACAATGACAACATAAAAGTAATTATGAAAAAGATAATTATAATCTGAGAATTTATTGTTCATGGTCACTAATATTGTAATTACATTGAAAGAATGATACATTAGATTTGGTTGGTAGTTCTGATTGGGCTTGCGTTTGCTTTGGTTGGAAGTTGAGTACCATATACCACAAGGGGACAAATTGTGTTGGATCACCTATCATAGATAGGAAACAAACATAAATGAACACTTTATATTTAGGTGCCCTTGTTACTACGAGACATGGAATTGGTTCCATTATCTATTTAGAGAGTCTTGTAACTCCTTTTCCACCTTTTTTTGGTGTCCAAATCAATGGTGTCTAGCATTATACGTGGGAGAGGAAATCAAGTGGAGCTCACATTCTTTGCTCCCATACTTTCTCAGATTATTAGTAGAAGGATCACTTCTTTCTTCACAGTGCTCCTAGTGGATAGGGGCACCAAGATGGAGGCAAAGTGCAACACCATGCAACCCCTAGATTTGTTAGACCTCGATAGAGTGCAACCTTCTACTGTGAGACTCATGTAGGGTTGTTGTTTGAGTTCTTGGGATGGTTTACACTTGACTAGTAGGCAACCCCCCTCTACTAGCGCTCGACAATTGACCACCTCTTCTATACAAAGAGATGATGCCCCTTGAGCCAAATAATTTTATTAATGTTTGACAATGGCAACAAATAGGTCTTGGGATTTCTAAGTACATTTGTGTAAATATAAAGTGGGAGAACTAAAGTAGCACCTAGAAAATCATGATATAAATAAGCTTATCCTATTTTGAGAAGAATCGAAAACCTTAGTTGTAAAGGCATAAGGAAATGAAACAAAGTAGTGATGCAAATCTCAAGAAGCGTGGTGGATAACTAAAGGCCAAGAGCCATTGCTGCAAAATTAGAGATATAAGGAACAAGAGTAAAGTTGTTGTTGAAGGTAGACAAGAGAGAGGACTATGCAAAGTTGCAGTGTCTATTGGTCAATCCTACCATGTAGATGACAACTTAGTCACCATATTATGGTACAAAAGACTTGTGCATGTTAATTTTTAGTCAGTTTGTTCAATAAAGAAGTTGAACTTGGTTTTCATCCTTCCTGAAGTTAGTGGATATCTTGGAGTGTGTGAATTGTGTAATGGGAAAAAACATAAGACAACTTTCTCCAAGATTTAGCTTGGAGAGCAAGCAAACCTTTGGAGTTGCTTCATTCTGATATTTGTGGACCATTCAAGATATCTTCCATTGTTCAAGGTACTTTCAAACCTATACTAATGATTTTTCAAGAAAAACATGGATTTATTTTATAAAGAATAAGTAAAAGACATTTAATATATTCAAGACTTTCATAATCATGTTTGAGAAAGAATTTGGGCAAAAGTTGAATTTACTAAGGTTAGAAAATGGAGGGGGACAACTCAAATCCAAACATCATATCATCCATCATATCCTCCACTTGATTCTCAAATTGAGGAACAACTCAAATCCAAACAATCACTCAACTAACATGATTGGGCACATATTTGCCAAACTTTATGCCTCCTTTTTGAGTATGTCGTTTTCAAAGCATTTTGACAGGATCAACCTTAAAGCCATAGGGCAAGCAATATCAAGAATGACTACAGAACTCTGGACTACGTTTATTTTTTGAGATTTATTTAAGGAAGTTAGGAAATAATTTTTATGTTTTGTTGTGTTTGTAGACTCAATTCTAAGCGTTCTTTTCCAAAGATTGTAGGATATTGGTGTTGTTGAGTCCCTCATCGTTTTTACAACAAGATTCTATGAGACAAGTTTTTGATGATGTTGTTCACGACAATTCCTTTTAGACTCTATCAATAGTACTACTGGGGTGAAACAAGGTTCCTTGTCAACCACATTGTTTGGGATCTATATTGATGAGTTGGAAGAGTATCGTAAAGAAAACACTAATGTTGATAACACTGAATCCTTTGTTGAGTCTTGATTGCAACACCCTTATTTGTTGATGATGTGGTTCTCATAGCGTCCTCTCCTAAGGGCCTTTAGTGGCAATAAGATTCCTTTGGTAGCTTTTGTGACCTTAAATAGATGATCATAAACCTTAGCTAGACTAAGGTCATGATTTTTAATACCTTCTAAAAAGTTTCAAAGGAATTTTTCTTTCTGTTTTCAAGGGAGATAGGCTAAGATAACCAATACTAACACATATTTGGGGGCTTAACTCTTGGGTTCTAGCTTCACTATGAGGTGTTCTTTTCACCCTTTACTTAGCAAGTGGATATACATTCCTCTCCATTCTAGTTGCATTTCTAGTACAACACAACGAAGTTGTTTCTTTTTGACATCATCAAAACTCACTGTGTTGCATGAGGCCAACATCTGGGGGCCTAGTTTAACTTTGGATGATTGGCCTTGGGTTGAGAGAGCTCAGGTTATCATGTTGTGAGGTATAATTTGTTGCAAACATACAAGCATTCATGCCTTTGTCTAGGTCGAGTTTTGGGCTTGTTGCCATAAAATGTAGCAGGCCTTGGAGAGGGGCATCGTACAAGGTTAACACTAGACCAAGTGACAACAATGGGGTGATGGCCCACTATCACCACAACCAAAACCCCTTGCTATTTACGGATTTTCATCGATGGTAGGAGTCCCGGTATGTGAGAAAGTCACCTGATAGGTATTCCAGAGTTAGGATTCAAGGTGATTGAAGGAAGCTTTCTTCAAGAAAGACACAATTTAGGTTCAAGGATCTAATAGGAAGCAACTAGATTTCTTGATAGAGAGAGGCCTATTAGATGAGGCACAAGACCCAAGGCTTGATTGGTAAGCTGAGTGTTGGGATGGTCAATGGTCAAAGCAAGGCCAAAAGGGTTTCAAACAATGAATATCAACAAGATCAAGGCTTGTGAAACCCTCAAACAAGCCCCTAAGTTGAAGCAAGACTAGACTAGGGTTTGACCTTTACGGAAAACAACTACGACAAAGAGATTTATGGACAAGATTGAAGTGGATGCCCACTAGTAGGATAGATTTCGTGGCAAACACAATTCTCTTGATGTTTAGGCTCTGCATTCCCACAAATGTACCTTGCCTAGGGATTCACACCAAACCCTAGTTAGCAAGCTTGGCCTTGAAGGGGCCGGATTTAGATAAGAAGAATTTATGGATAAAAGCAAGATTGATCACCCACAAAAAGTGGCCAATGCCTTGTGCCTTCGGAGTATGCAGTGTATGACGTGATAAGATAGCCAAATAGTTGCTAAGGAGGCTGAATTATTGACGCCCTAGCAACAAAAATTTGGGCATTTACCTATGAAAAGGATAATGGTTTTTTCATGGGAGAGCTAGGACATTCATTCGCATGCTATGTATGAGTAATGCACGCAATAGATCATTTAGATAACATTTAATAAATTTTCAATAAATTTAGGGCTTAATAGCAAGACCTAGATTCAACATTATTCCATATATTAGACATATAAGAAAATATGTATTAAACAATAAGTGTACTTACATGATAACATGCAAAGAGAATCCATCCATTGATCCAAAGAATAGCTCCAAAGACAAATAAATCAATTCCAAATATCAAAGTGCATTCATAGATCCAAGTTCTCCACAAGAAAGAAGGCTGAATGTAGTAGAGGGCCAAAAATCCCAAGTTGTGATGATGATTTACAAGAATGAATGTCTCCTCTACTTATGAGTAGTTCGAATTTTTATTTTAGCCTAATGCCCCTCAAAATCATAAATAATATGCTAATCACAAGCTAGGTCACAAGCCAACCTAGTAGCCAATGAATAAAATCAACTCTAGCCCACACATGTGAGCTGTAGGTGAGAGAATGATGATGTCATGCATGCATGAGCCCTTCTAGGGCTAGCATTGAGGCTTCTTGGTGCCAAGATGTGAGTAGAAGCCCTCTAAAATCACTTCCTAAGGATTGGCCCTGAGGTCTCTGTCAATGCTCATTTATGGACCTCAATTTTCATCTTGGGGCACAATGGTGGTCTTATGGGTCCCTAGGTTGTCAAGATGCCTGTCTTTGCTGCAACGGTGGGGGCTTTCAAGGTGGTGCTAGCCCTTCCATGTCTCAAAGTGTGAGACCATCCTCCTATGGGCCCTGGATCAATTGCCCTTGCTCTAAGAGTGCTACGCTGGCTGGGGGCAGGCTAGGTCCAAGTGCATCATCCCTTAAAAGTCATCAATGTAGGGCAAAGTGCTGGAACACTATAGGTGTTGGAGGTGCCCATGGGTATGTATGTTGTTCTGTTGTTGCTTGGAGTCCCATGGCTCTTAACGCTCCACCTATGGGTGTCAATATGCTCCTTCGAAAGACTTGAGCCCTAGTTAAGTTGCCCAAGCCATGGCTGTGGAACCACTTGAAAATTACACACAATATCCAATGCTAACCAAGTTCAAAAGTAGTGGGCTATTTGACACTTCAAATAAGGCTTCCCTTCCAAAATAAAGGCTTTGAACTAAAAATGGTGTTACCTCCTTAGGTAGGAGTGGCTAATAGACCACCCTATGAGTTGTTTCCAACCCCCAAGGGGAAATGACATGTCCTTGGTGCACCCTTCAATTGATAGGTGTCATGTGAATAATGATGGAACGAAGGGGAGAAGATTTCATGGCCAAGTGCCATGGTTAAAGGGAGTATCTATGATGGGGTCCTCATCCTGAGTGTATAGATGTGGGGAAGGACTCAGGAGAAGTTATGGATGCATGAGATACCAACTCAGCTTTTGATTTTTCACCTATCTTATGCGCCTTTTACTTTTTATTCGTATTATTGCTTGTAGCTCGAACGGTTAGATATTGCTTTGTATGATGTATAACAATTGTTACCCCCTTAATGGTGAGGCAACGCATTGCCCACAAAGGGGCTGCGACATCCAAGGGTTTCTTCTCATAACATGAAGAGCAACATGTGCTTAGAAACCAGATAATGGCCATAATGAGTGAGGTAGAGCTCATGCTAGGATTTTTCCCACGTGCTAATGTATTTGTCCCTACCATTCTTTGCATTTTGATCTTCTTTTGCTTTTTCTTCTGGCCATCATATGTATTTTCATATAGTTTTAGTTGCATCAAACCCCCAGGGCAATGTTCTAGGCCCTCGCCAGGTATGAGGGTGTATGGTGCCAGATCCTAGAGAACCAATGGTCAACTGATCCCGAATAAGGGAGGTGGAATATAGGTCTTGTAATGTAAGATGGAAAGTGGTAAGTATGGAATAGGGAGAGATGGGACTACACTGTCTCAATCAGGGTTTCTCTAAAGTGCCCCTCCTATGCCCATTGGGCCATTAGGGGAGGTCCCACTAGACTAGGATGAAAGATTAACCCCCATTTAAGTTGAGGGAATAAGATCACGACCAAAACCCCTTTTCCTTCCAAGTTACCCCATAATCCATGTCAAATACCCAAAAACACAAACAAGCATAAGCATCCAATCACAAAATGAATACGAACCTTTTGATCAGAAGCCCACCTGCCAACATGTGCTTTTTCGAAATAGACGAGGAAACATATGATTGATGCAGGTGGCGGAGATATGAATGGCACATACTCATCAACTACTAGTGGTTGTCAGGGGTTGCTAGCTGGCCAGTTGGAAGAGATGATAAGAGAAAAGTTTCTCCAATGGGGTGACCCACTTTTGGTGGGTAACATTTGGCTCCAACAAGGACATGAGCTCACCCTAGAGCGCATGATCTATGTACTCAAACGAGGAGTTCATGAGAACTCTAGCAATCTCCTGGGACCACGGAACTATAACCTGCACAATACAAGTAACAATTTTTGAGCATGTGCACTAGGCGTAGGGTTATCGTCCATGTTCCATATCAAAGTAATATATCCATATAGAAAGTAAAGTCTAATCTAAATACAATCTAATCTACGTGAGAACATGATATGAGTGATATTAGAATGCGAGAAGAATATGCATTACCATGCATAACATGTGAATGTCAATCTCCCATGAATGAGGTGAGGCAACTCCTTTTACTGGTTAAGGTAAAAGTTCACCATGAAGCTTGGCAATCTAAAAGGTATCATACACCCACTTTCCCATGGATCTTGACAGGGACAAGGTTTGTGTCAACCAACGCAAGTTCTCCTCTTTGGAAATCTTTCTTTGTTTTCTGGACCCATTGCATCTTAGGAATAGTTAGCCTTGGGTTTGATATCTTGATATGACAAACTTCCTGAGAAGGGGGAGGCTTGGCCAGCTTAGATGACTTGCTGAAATGGTTTTGGTTCAGAGTCTCATGTTGATGATTTGGAAATGGAAAGGGGTCAATATCCTCCACATGGTTTAGGAGTTGGGGTGCCCTATAAATAACAAATGGGGTCCCATTGGGCTCGGTAATGTGGCATATGATAGATCCATATGTAGTTGCCTACCAACCAAGGTGCTCCATTTCCTTGATAGTAACATTCCCCACACATCAGGTACATCGATGACAAAAATATCCATTAACACCGAATTGTCTTTGTTAGCAGCGAGAGAATCCTTAAGATCTTTTGGTAAGATCATAACGGGTATAGACCTAGAATCAAAACTACACACATTTTTGTGTGGCCTACTGATATCCAATTCCAACTGATGCTTGACTTTGAATGGCATGACATTAGCAAAAGCTCCTAAGTCAAGCATACAATTGTGAAGTATAAGTCGATCAATCACTAGGGATAATAAGAATAGCTCATGACCTCCATTCCCTTTGTCGAAGTTCATGTTTTGCAGTATAATAGGAGGGTCATCGAGCTCATCATGTGACCTAAAGCCTTCTTGATTTGCCTCCTATGAGGAGGTAGTTTGGCCATCTCTTTTATGGAGAGTTGCATAGTGAGTTTAGCCACAACATTACCTGCGTCCACATCCAACTCTATTTCATCATTTCTAGGCTTAGGTTTTGGTTTGCGTTGAGGTTGCCTTTGGGAAGTGTTCTTCCCTTGAGATGGATTTCCCGAGGTAGAGCCTGCTTGGGCTTGGTCATTGTTCTTCCTAGAGTATTGTAGACCCTTAAACTTCCCACTATTCTCCACAACTAGAACAAGCTCAGTTTGATCAGTGTTGATTTGGGCTTGGTTAAGTTATGGGTGAACATTGGAGTCCCTAAGTAGGATATTGAAAGGGTGAGTCTCATCTACGACATTCAAATGATCAGGATCTTCCTCCTCTTCATCTTGCTCACAGGGACTATCCTCTTTAGGATCCTTAGAAGTTTGATAAGGTGACCCTCCTTGCCCTACCAAATTGGTTGGAGCAAGAGTGTTGGGAACCTTTTATTGCATGGTATGGTCTCCTTCGGTGATCTTCTTAGGAAAGGATTTGTCCTTGTTGAATTGGTTTCTAGGAGGAAAATTTGACGTGTACCCTCTTTATCTCTCCAAAGCAATCATTCTATTCATGAGATTCTTTTGGCCTTGAGTGACTTCAATAGTAAATTTCTCTAATTTTTGAGCAAAGGTTTGTATGACCTCATCATTGGGATAATTGACTTCAGGCTAGCCGCTAATTTCAACTTCAATCCTAGGATAGTTGAACATATCAATTTGTGCAACCTTCAAGTTTTGTTCAATCGCAATCACTATCTTCTTGGCTTCGATCAAGGAGTTAGGGCTCTTATCTCTAAGAACATAGGTCATGTGCCCTCGACAACCCTTAATGAATCTCTCAAGGATAATGGCATCGAAAGCCTTAAGGATGTCAAGAATTTCCATAAGGTGATTATCAAACCTTTGGATGAATTCTTTAATATTCTCTTTGTCAGTCTTGGCCATAGCTAGGAATCTATCAAGAGCCATACTCCCATCCAACTTAGAAGCCCATCTCTTCTTGAATGCATTGTGAAATTGATCCCAGCTAGTAATGCTCCCTTAAGGCAAGCTAGGCATCACCACCTAAGGATAGGGCAAAGAGCATCATAATGACATCTTCATGGTCAATATGCTTAGGACTCTGCGCAATAGAAGTTGTGAACATGTCTTTCGACGGTAGTGACATCATTGCCATTGAATTTAGGTATCCATTCATGGTACTTATCAGGCAGAGAATGAGGAGCATCAGGAAATCTACTGAAGTCTAGAGGCTTGAAGGATGTAAGCTCCCAAGGTCTATTCATGGTTGGAGGAGGAGGATTATTAGTGAAGAGTTGTCTAGTTGTGGGGGTAGGTTGCCTAATAGGGGAGGTGCTAACCTCAATACCCCTCTTAGTAGCAACTCTAGTTCTTGGAGCTGTGGTTCTTTCGGGAGGACTCTTTAGAGATTTGGAACTAGTTGATTTGGGATTTTCCAGAAGAGGATCTATCTTGTCATCATAGAACTCACCTCTTCAAATATGCTAGATGCTTATGGGAAGGCAGAGTTACTTCCTCCTTGACAATGGTGCCAAAAATGTTATCGCAAAATCTAGTAGACCTTGGAGAGGGGCACCCTACAAGGCCAAGTGACAACAATGGGGTGATGGCCCACTATCACCACAACCAAAAACCCCAGCTCTTTACAGATTTTCACCGATGGGAGGAGTCCTGGTATGTGAGAAGGGAACCTAATAGGTATTCTAGAGTTAGGGTACATAGTAACTTAAGGAGGTTTCTTCAAGAAAGGCACAATTTAGGCTCAAGGCTCCAGTAGGAAGCAATTCACTTTCTTGACAAAGGCTTATTAGACGAGGCACAAGGCCCAACACTTGATTGGTAAGTTGAGCGTTGGGATGGCTGAAGGTCAAGGCAAGGAGAAAAGGTTTCAAACAATGCGTATCAACAAGATCAAGGCTCATGAAACCCTCAAACAAGCCCCTAAGTTGAAGCAAGACTAGACTAGGGTTTAACCTTAGGGCAAACGACTAGGGTCAAGAGAATTATGGACAAGATTGAAGTGGATGCCCACCAAAAGCATAGATTTTGTGGCAAATGCAATCCTCCTAATGTTTAGGTTCTCCAATCCTACAAATGTACCTTCCCTAGGGATTTGCACCAAGCCCTAGTTAGCAAGCTTGGTCTTGAAGGGGCCGAATTTAGAGGAAGAATTTATAGATAAAAATAAGATTGATCACCAACATAATAAGGCCAGTGCCTTGCCCCTTGGGAGTATGGAGTCTATGATGTGATATGATAGCCAAATAGTTGCTAAGGAGGCCGAATTCTTGATGCCCTAGCAACAAAAATTCAGGCATTTACTTATGCAAAGGATAATGAAATTTTCATGGGAGAGCTAGTTGAAGACTGCTAGGACATTCATTCACATGTTATGTATGGGTAATGCTTGCAATAAATCATCTAGATAACATTCAATAAATTTTCAATAAATTTAGGGCACAATAACAAGACTTAGATTCAACATTATTCCATTCATTAGACATATAAGAAAATAGATATTCAACAATAAGTGTACTTATGAGATAACACGCAAGGAAAATCCATCCATTAATCCAAAGAATAGCTCCAAAGACAAATAATTTAGCTCCAAATATCAAAGTGCATCCATAGATCCAAGTTCTCCATAAGAAAGGAGGCCAAATTTACTAGAGGGCCAAAAATATCAAGTTGTGATGATGATTTACAAGAATGAATGTCTCCTCTCCTTATATGAGGAGTTTGACTTTTAATTTTAGCCTAATGCCCCTCAAAATCATAAAATAATGTATTAATCAGAAGCTAGGTCAGAATCCGACCTAGTAGCCAATGAATAAAATCAACGCTAGCCCACACGTGTGAATCGTAGGTGAGAGAATGATGATGTCGTGCATGAGTGAGTTCTTCTAGGGCTAGCGTTGAGGCTTCTTGGTGCCAAGATGTGAGTAGAAGCCCTCTAAAATCACTTCTTAAGGGTTGGCCATTAGGTCTCTATCAATGGTCCTCTGTGGACCCCAATTTTCATCTTGGGGCACAAAAGTGGTCTCATGGGTCTCTAGGTGGTCAAAATGTCTATCTCTACTCTAACATTGGTGACTTTAAATGTGGTTCTAGCCCTCCCATGTCTTAAGGTGTGAGACCATCCTCCTATGGGCCTTGAATCAATTTCCCTCGCCCTAAGAGTGCTATGCTGGTTAGGGGTAGGCTGGGTCCAAGTGCATCATCCCATAAAATTCATCAATGCAGGGCAAAGTGCTAGAATGTTGTAGGTGCTGGAGATGCCCACATGTATGTATGATGATCTGTTGCTACTTGGAGTCCCATGGCTCTCAATGCTCCACCTGCGGGTGTCAATATGCTCCTCTGAAAGACTTGGCCCTAGTTAAGTTTCCAAAGCCATGGTTGTGGAACCACCTGACAATTACACACAATATCCAGTGCTAACAACTACATTATTAGGCACATTTAATCATTTTGCATCTAAGTGAACCAAGCTTGAAAGCAATGGGTAGTTTGACACTCAAGTAGGACTTCCCTTCCAAAATTAAGGCTTTGAACTCGCAATGGTGTCACCTCCTTAGGTAGGTGTGGCTAATAGACCACCCTATTAGGTGTTTCCAACCCCCAAGGGGAAGTGACATGTCCTTGGTCAACCCTTCAATCAATAGGTTTCATGTGAATAATAATGGAACGAGGGAGAGAAGATTTCATGGTCAAGTGCCATGGTCAAAGGGACCAACTATGATGGGCTCCTCATCCTGAGTGTATAGATGTGGGGAGGGAACAATTGTGGATGCATGAGTTACGAACTTGACGTTTACTTTTTTTTTTGATATTTCTTTATATTACTGCTGATAGCTAGGCTAGGCTTTTGCCCACGTGTTAATGTGTTTGTCCTGACCATCTTTTGCATTTTGACCTTATTTGTTTTTCTTGTGGCCATCATATGCTTTTTCTTGTTCTTTTAGCTCCATCAACCTCCTAGGGAAAAATTTCGGGCCCTACCGAGGTATGAGGATGTATGGTGCCAGATTTTGGAGAACCAATGGCTAGTTGAACCCGAAGAAGGGAGGTGGAATATAGGGCTTGGATGTAAGATGGGAAGTGGTAAGTATGGAATATGGAGAGATGGGACTACGCTATCTCAATCAGTGGTTCTTTAGATTGCAGGTCTCAAGATGGCCTTTTATCGTGAGCATTTCTTGCAGCTATTGGATGGTGTTATTGTTTATCTCTACGACATTTGGTGCCATTGCATTGATGGCCTTAGGATCTTGCATAGCTAGTTGTGGGTTTGCTGATATCACCTACAATTGAGATGCCACCACATCTCAAGTTTTGAAGGAATCAAAATCGTCCATCTATGCCATAATTTCAGGACCACTTTGTCTTCAATTTGCCTTAGATATTATGAGATTTTGGGACTTGGGTGGTTACCTTGCAACCTTACTGGTTCTATTAAGCTCATTACTTCTTTCTTTCAGCTTATCTCCACTAGTGGAGGCACTAATTAGGAGGCTGATTCCCATATGCAACTTGAGTTGGATGGTGGTCAGTTTGTAAAACCATGGGCTTACTCTTGCATAGCTAGTAGATACATCACCTCTATGAGATCTTATAGCAGGACCCATTCACTATGAAGTATGACCCTTTGGGTCAACTTCAGCAGCCAGGGAAGCTAGACCTCCATGAGAAGATTCATCCCCTCAGCCTTAGATGTTAAGAGAGACATGTCCTATTGCTCCATAGCTTCTCCTATGATTGTACAGCTGGCCCCACTCAGTCTTGGGTACTCTCCAGAGTCCAGACAATGTCATCAAGGTTGGCATCAATTCGTTCACAGTGTTTGATGAGGAGAAGGACCTTTCATCTCCCTCCTCTTCCTCTGCATTTATTTTTACTATTGGTGCTGATGTTGACACAGGTCCTGAGGCCTCTTATGGGTTATTGAGCTCTTGTTCTTTTCACTCTTTTATTGTCATTTACAGCTCTTGTACTTCGGTACACTTTAGGCTATTTTTAAGCTAAAATACTGTTTAAGATAGTGGCAGCAACATTTTCTCGTTAAACAATTTTTGTGTCAAATGCAACTATATGTTGTTCAAGACACTGTTATAGGTTATGCATTTAATGTCAAATTTCTTGGAAAATGAGATTCTTTTGTTGAAAAATTATGGAAAACAGGGATCTTATCAGCAAATTTTTTGTTGGCTGTAGTGGGTAATGTCTTATGTTCAAGTGTATCACTATAGTGGGCTTTGTAGATGCATAAACTATTGTTTATTTTTAAAGTTACATGAACCATGGGTGTAATTGGAATCAGCAAAAAATAATCCAGTGTGGGCAAAGCATTTGTCTGGAAATTAGGGATCAGGGAATCAGAACCCTAACCCTAATATATATATATATATATTTCAACTTTTATTTTGAAAAAGGATGAAATATGAATTAAAGCATATTAACTGGTTAGCTTTCATACTTGTATTGCCCATTGCAGAATGAGACAAAACCACCAAGTTTGCTGAAGATTTAAAGACTGCAATTGCTAGCATACAACATTATCAAATATTCAGGTTATAACAGCAAAATAAGACGAGCCATGATGGAGAACAGTGAGAAGTAAAATCAATTCTGAGAGACAAAACCTACCAGCAGTGGAAAATTGTGCAGTGTGAACACTTCTAATTTAGATTAAAAAACTATGATAAATGATGAGTAACAATGGCTAAATACAAAGAGAAACCCATTGAATACAAATAGACATGTTGCATGAACTTTAACCTTTCAGATGAGAGCTACAGGTCTCTAGGATACATGCTACACTAAAAACAGCTCACTGTACAAAACTTTAAAATACAACATTGATATAAACGTGATGATCACAACTAATTTAATGTCAACTCGAAAGTGCTTGAGTGGGAATTTTGGTAAAAATTCACTCAAATTTTGACCAAGTTAGCAAATAATTATTATGTAAACTGTGATGACTGTTCCTGGAGACAATGATGGTAAAAAATTAAAATTGTTCAAAACATGCAGCTAGAGGTTAAATCTGCTACGATTTTGTCACTGGAATTTGGATCCTCTTATACCAGAAATGTTAATTTGGAAGCTCAGGGACAAATTGCCTCCATTGGGAAGCCTTCCTCATCCAGAGAAGCCCCGACTAGCTCTTGGAAGAATTTAATTTGGTCAAGAAAAATATTATTTTTAAGGTGAAACCCACATGTGCACAAAAGTACAAGTTGGCCTGGGCAAGCTAATTCGATCCCTTGAGTCACATATAAATAGACTTCATGTCACATCACTTTGGATCATCAACACACACCTCTCTTCTCTTTATTGGTTTGTACTACATCTGAAATTGCAGGGTTGATTTCACACGTCCAAAGGGAAGGAAACTTTTTCTGTTTTGGTGCGTTGACATCTGTTTGGGGACTGATTGACTAGTGTTAACTGAATTTTTCTGGGCACTCTAAGGTTTCTGCAGGTCAACAAGTTGACTTTGACGATTTCTGTGGGGATTTTTTTGACTGTTTTGATCGAACTTTGACCAGTAAAGATGGTCGCATCTTTTGAGTGTTGACCGAACTGATTTGGAGGTGGTTTGACCATTGACTAGTTAGGACTGCTGCTGCTGTTGACTTTGACCAGAATTGTAGATTTGACTTGTTGACCAAATTTGACTTTTGGGCTCATCTTTGATTGGATATTGGTTGGTTGATTTTTGGATAGTCAAAGGTTTGATTTTGACTCATTGTTGATGAATTGGAATATTGTATCTCTCTACTGAGTATTTGATGACAATTTAATAGAAGAAGAATTTGGAAAGGGTTTTCCCCCTTATGGGGTTTTTCTTTGGTCTTTGACCAAATCTTGTGTCTCTCTTGTTTTTGTTCTTGGTTGTCTTCTATTGTGTAAGTGGATCACTGTTCTATCTACAATTGCTTACTATGATTGGAAGTTTGAATATATTGAATGAAGTGATTGCTATTTGAAGAAGAATTTGTGTAAGTGATTGTGCTAAGCATAGAACACTGGAAAATTAACATGTTATCAAAGCTGAGGTGAAGAGAAGCTTAAGGAGACAAGAGATAAACAATCACTTTTGGAGAGATTTGAAGATGCCAATTTGACTTTGTCAAGTTGTCTAGCTCATACTTCAAGGAGGGAGAGAAACTGAATGACTCATCAAATTTTCTTGTTTGGAAGATCAGACTGAAAGGAACCTTGGATGAGAACGATGTGTTGGAATATGTGGAAGGAAAAGTACATTAGCCTCCAGAAAATGCTGTTGCAGCTATTAAGGCCAAGTACAAGAAAGGTAAGATCAAAGCCAATAAAACAATTATTGATTCTTTGAGATATCATTTGCTTACTTACATTTATAAGCTGAAGAACTCCAAGGAAATCTATGATACGCTGGTTGGGATGTATGAGGTCAACAATTTGAACCATATTCTCTCCTTTGAAAGTCAATTCAAGGATATCAAGATGAACAAGCGAGAGACTGTGCAATCATACTTCATGAGATTATCACAACTTAAGGATCAATTGTTGACTGTTGGAGAATCTATGTCTGATAGAGAGCTGATACTCGTTGTTCTTCAAGGTTTTCCTCCAATTTGGGAGACATATTACTACTATAAGCAACAATGACAAGTTGCTGACATTTGATGAACTGGCCGGCAAGTGCACTCAAGAAGAGACTAAGATATTTTCTAGAGCAAGGATTCAAAAGCATGAAGAAGGAGAACCCTTTGCATTTGCTTCTCAAGGCAAGAAGAGGAAAGGAGGAGGAAGACCATCTAATTTAAGAAAGTCTGCCCTTGAATCAAAGGACTCCAATAGAAGAGTGAGGGGAATTGAATGTTTCAGTTGTCATAAGCTTGGTTACTATGTCTGAGACCAGAGTTGCGGGGGAGCGCTCCCCCCCCTTTGAACCCGTTCCCAATCCGCGCTCTGGGCAGGAGCGGCTCATGAGCGCGTTGGGAGTGCGCTCTCGATAAAAATATTTGCGCTCCCTGCCAAAATCGGGAGCGATATCGAGAGCGTTGCACCCGGAGCGAAAATTACAGCTCGGGAGCGATCAGGGAGTGATCGCTCCCGATCGCCCCCGAGCGTTAAAATTTCGCTCCGGGAGCGATTCGAGCGACGCCGGGAGCGTTTCAGGCGGAAAAAAATCGCGGACGTGAAAAAAAAATTAATTTAAAAAAAATAATTATGTTTTAAAATCACATTGGGGCAAAAAACATTTCGTTATCACTTGAATGAGTTGAGTTTAGCTGGAGAGCAAGAGCAAAGGAGCGAGGAGAAGCGAGGAGCAAGCGCTGAGGAGCAAGGAGCAAGCCTGCAAAGAGGTTAGTAACTTAGTAATTTAGCATTTTAAACCTTAGTTAGGTAGTAATTTAGTTTAGTTTAGTTAGTTTAATTTAGTTTAGTTTAGTTTATTAACTTTATTTAGTACAAAAATCATGAATCTAAATTAAATTAATAAATTAAATTAATTAATCTAAATAAATTAAATTAATTTTCTCATTCATATTCCCATTTCCATTCCCATTAAATTTTGCAGATTCAGAAGCCTACAAATATCAAACATCATGGACTTGGCTATATTTCTTGGCATTTTCCTCTTCTTGGTCCTATGGTGCTGGAGAGTAGGAAACGGAGGGGCCAAAATGAAGAGGGGGATGAAGAAGTTGGAGAAAGTGGATTTGATGAAAACCTCGGTGAAGAGGAGCTGGAGGAGGGTGAACATGACTCTCAAAAAACTAAACAAGACCAAACCCCATTGTGGAAATATGTTAACAGGCTTGAAGAAGGGAGAGGGGGTGGAACCACTAAATTTCATTGCCCCCATTGCAACAATAATTATACAGGTTCATACACCCGTGCCAGAAAACACTTATACGGGAAAAGGCCATGGGATGGAGATAAACAAATAGGAATCAAAACTTGTCCAGCGGTGTCAGCAGCAGAGAGCCAAATACATAAGGGAAGAGGAGGAAGCCCAATACAAATCTAAAAAATCAAGGGGTTCCTTTGAACCGAGCTCACAATCACAAACTCAAAGAACTTCTTCAACATTCTCCCAAGGCAGTGGATATGGAGGCACAGGGTCATCAGCTTTGAGGCGTAGAACCATATCAGATTTCCTTGATGAGGGGTGTAGGAATGATGTGGATTCAAAGGTTTACAGGTTTCTCTATGCATGTGGGATACCATTCAATGTTCTTTGCTCACCTTATTGGCACGACATGGTTTCTGCCATAAATGATGGCCCTAAAGGATACAAGAGCCCTGGGTATGACAAGGCAAGAACTGTAGGACTTGATCATGAAAAAGCAAAATTATCACATTCTTTGAATAGAATGACAAGTTCTTGGACTGACCATGGGGTGTCCATTGTATCTGATGGATGGACAAATGTAAAAGGCAAGCCATTGATAAGTGTTCTTGCTATGTCTGTTAGTGGTGCCATCTTTCTAAATGCATATGATTACTCAAACAAGTTCAAGACCGCCATCAACATTGCAGAAGCATTACTTGAAACAATTGATCATATTGGGCCATACAATGTCATCCAAGTCATCACTGATAATGCTCCTAATTGTAAGGTAGCAAAAGCAATTATTGAGGATAAATACCCCAACATATTTTGGTCTGGGTGTTTGGTTCACTCATTGAACCTTTTGATGCATGATGTTGTTAAGAATAAAAATGAACAATACAAATGGATTGGTGATTTGTACAAGAAAGGCAAACAAATGATAAAATTTATTACAAATCATAGCAATACCCATAGCCTTTTCCGCAGTCACTCAAGATTGGAGTTGTTGAAGATTGTGAAGACTAGATTTGGTAGCTATTACCTCACCTTCAGGGGCCTTTTATCAGTAAGAGAGTCACTGGCTAGCATGGTATCAAGTCCACGCTAGCAAGTATTAAAGGAAAGGGCTACAAATGCAGCTGACAGGCAAGGTTTTGAACTGGTGGAGGAGGTCACTCTTGATGGTATGTTTTGGTCAAGTGTGAGGCAAGTATTGGATTTCACCAAGCCCATTTATCACATGATTTAGTTTGCAAATACAGATAAACCAGTGATTGGCGAGGTGTATGAGCAGATGGATACCATGTTGGAGCAAATAAAAGATATTGTTCATAACAAAGATCCCAACTTGTACAAACTGATTCACGATTATGTGTGTGTATGGTGGAATAAACTTAATATTCCACTACATTGCTTCGCGTATATCCTTACACCAAAATACTACTCTACATCTTGGTTGGGCCAACCTGCACCAGGGGTTGGGATTAGGACCAAACCCCATTTAGATGCAGAGGTAACTAGAGAATATTTGGATGCATTAGAAAAGTTGATACCTGACAGGGAGGAATGTGCAGTTGCGTGCCTTGAAATACGCAGATACTTTAGTGGCACTGGTTTGTTTGGTACCTTCCATGCAATGGAAGACATAGATAGATTTGATTCTCTCACATGGTGGGAAACATATGGCGGCCAGGGACTTTTGCCAAAATTGGCAAAAAAAGTTCTATCACAGGTTGTAAATACATTTTTTGTAGAGAGGTGTTGGAGCACCTACAGCTTCATACATAATGTGAAAAGAAACAGACTCAATGAAAACCGGGCAGAAAGCTTGGTTTATGTGCACTACAACTTGAGGTTGTTGAGTCATTACTGTCTTATGAGGATCCCACATATAAAATTTGGGACAACCACCCAGAGGATGACAGTTTGGAGGATGGCACTATACATCTTGAAGAACTGGAAGAGAAACTTATAAGGGATGAAGATGAAGCAGCTGCAGCAGAGATGCCACCTCCACCATCCAATAGCAATGCTCGAGTTCCAAGTCTTGTTCCTTTGTTGTCGCCACCTCCATCTACACCCTCACGTGGAGGGCATGTGCCTTTTAGTTCTAGTCGTTGGTCTATGTGGAAGACTCCTAGAAGACCACCACAACCTGCTCATACAGGAGACTCTTGTGGCAAGGGCAACATGTAGATTTACAGTTTACTTGTCTTTTCTAGTTTCTATTAGTTTTCATAACTATTGAGTCTTGAGTCCTTGACTCTTGACTCTTTCATATCATAATGATATTTTTTGTAAACAATATATGACGGTGACAATGAAAGTTTGAAGTTTGAAATTGGCAATTATAACTCATTCGTAATGATTGTGAATTATGAATATGATGCTTCGTGAAAGACTAAAGTTGTTTCATTTCATTTCATTATTCATAATTCATTTTATAACATTTCATTTCATGTTAACAATTAGAACTTAGAAATATCTAAGTCTTAAGATATTATTTCTTGTAATGGTTAAACTTAGCTTACAAGTACAACTTTGGTGATCAATGATGATCAATGTTATATATTGAATTTTCAATTTTGAAAGCTTGAAGTTGAAACTTTAAGATTGAATTTGATGAATTATGATTCACGAGACTCAATATGTTGCAGTGGTAATATGTATGTTACTAACTTGTGGACATGGTTGATGAAGATGATCGATGTGATATGGTTCAATGATCAATCTATGTTTTTTTATGTTTTTTATATCTAATTCATCATTCTTCATGTTTTTGTTGACATATGTATCAAAAATTAAAAAATATAAAAAATATATATATTTTTAAAAAAATCGCTTCGGGATTCACTCCCAAACCGGGAGCTTCTAAGAATGTCGCTCTCGCTCCCAAGTAACACTGGCCCAAACTAATGGCAAGAGAAGCACTTCACATTGCTAAGATCTTTCTTCTTCTTTCCTGCTGAAATGGACTCGGCCCCTCCTGGATTTTTCATGCCCTTGGCCTTGTTCCCTTTGCCAACAAGGGCAAAGTTTTCATCTTCCTCAATCTTATTGAAAAGTGTAACTAGGTTTGGTCTTTATAATGACGTGTTATTTTGATTTTATGTAATTGATGCAAAGAAGAAAAATAAAATTATTATTGTAATGCTTGTCTCATGGGTTTCATGAGCAAGGAATTTTATTTTTTAGGAAAGGCTCCCATTGTGAGCCCTTAGGATTGGTCATAAAGTCAAATTGAGTCAATACAATGTATGAAAGGCCCTTCTTGGGCATGTTACATTTTTGTATGAATCATTAAATGAATAAGAAAGCCCTCGAAGACCAAGCAAAAGCACCTCCTACAAGTCAGCTTCAAGAAGGAATAATGAAACCTCTCCAAAGGACATGTCGGCCTAGATCCCTATCAAGTCTGCTTATATGCATGGGCAAATCACTATATATATTATATAGGTAGCTTGACTCCCATTTCGAAGCAAGCAATTCAATCAAGGATAAGTTTGCAATAAAGAAGTGTGAGGATCATAGAAGGAGACCTATATCCATGCGAAGGAAGGAGAAACATCATTAAGACAATTTCTGATCTGTTTTGAGGATAATCTACTCCACATGTGCGAGGAAAGGGTGTTATCCACTGTAAAAGAAGTTGAGTTTTTGTTGTGATACTCGTAGGTCAAATCAAGGAGAAGATCAAGGTGCATTACAAGTCGAGTTGCCAAGAAAGAAACCTCCAACTAAAGCGAAGGAAATCAAGGCACAAGAGAAGGAAGCTTTGTGTCTTGGTCTTGGTGTGGCAAATAGGTCAAGGGTCTTGGTCTTGGTGTTCATCAATTAACGTCTCTATAAGAAGAAGCATTCATTTGGGTTTTACTCTCAAGTGGGAGAGGTTTTGGCCCTCGCTGACAGCCTACACTATGTGTCTCTTGTCTCTTTATGCTTAGGTAGTTGTTTGATGAAGAAGAATGCTATAATAATCTAACTAAAAGAAGATCCTAATATGTTGAAGTAAAAAAGCACTCAAACAGTTATCATTAATAGAGAAATCACCTAATCTTGATGCCCTAGATTCCTCAACATGGTATTGGAGCCAAGGTGACAAAGCCAAGGAAGGGCATCTTATCAAGGGACACTCAAGGACCAAATCTCAAGAAAGACATCAAAGCAAATCCAAGGAGATCATCAACAAAGTCAAAATCTACAAGGAAGTGACAAAACCCTGGATCAAAGAAAAGGTCTATATCAAAAGGAAGTAGTGGGAACCTCCAATCATCATCAAAAACTACAAAGACCCTCATTAAGTTGAAGAGATCTACAAATCAAGGTAGCTTGAAGTTTATTCATTCAAGGAAATCAAAGGACGTTGTCATCATCTTCAAAAGGTTCTACGGCAATTTCCTCTCATTGAAGCAAGGATTTCATCCTTGAAGAAGATCATCCAAGAAGCATCAAGAAGTCATCATTGATCATCATCAACAAGGACAACGCCATCAAAGCATCTAAAGTGATCTCCCTCCTTGTGGGGTCAAGGATCATTCTTGAAGAGATCTATCTTCATCAAGAAGTTCTTTATCATCTATATTATCATCAAATTCAAGGAGGCAACGAGTGGAAGAAGCCTCTTCACAAGTAAGTATATTTATGTTTGAATCTGTCAAAATATCTTTTTGCAAGGGAAGTAACAAATTGGTTGGGGATTCAAACTATCTTGCATGGAAGAAGAGGACACATCTGAATCTCATTGAAAATGAGGTTATGGAACATGTCAAATGCTCTCTCACCAAACCAGCAAGATGTTGAAGCACTTGCAAAGTTTATGAAAGGAGAAGTGAGGGCTAAAAGGATTCTCATAGAATCTATCAAGGATCCCCTCATTCCATATGTATCTAAACTAGACACCTCAAAAGAAATATATGACAAATTAGTAGAGTTGTTTTATGTGAGCATAGCAGAAGAAGTTCTCTCTCCAAGGCAAGAACTCTACAAGCTAAGGATATTGAAAGAAGAAGGAATAGCCTCATACTTTATGAGGATATCTGAAATGACTTGGGAAATTTATCTTTAATAGTAAGCTTGTTGTGCTCCCTATAATCCGGACACATGCACCATGATCCATCCTTATTGTGTACCAATACCACTAGAGCAGAGAAAGAACTTTGACTGGGTTGAATTATACCAACCTCTAGCATTTTTGCAACCATACGTTCAATTTCACTCTTTTGGGCATATGGATATTTGTAAGGCATGGTGTTTGGGGGAACACTTCCTGGAATCAAATGAATAGCATGATCATGATCACGAATAGGTGTGAGGCCTTTGGGAGTCTCAAGTACCTTGGAATGATCGTCCAAAATGTTTGGACATCTAGAGAAATAGATGATTTCGATGTGGACATAATTATGAAATTACGCCCCATTGTTCTTTCTTTAGAAGCTTTGTCATGCTGTTAGAGTTGATTATTTTTCCCGATTTCCCTTCAATACCCATTAATTCAACTTCCTTTCCTTCCCAAAAAAATTTAAAAAGAAGTTCTTGAAATTAAAAGCTATCATACCCATTGATTGTAGCCATTTGACTCCTAGTACAACATCTGCACCACCCATTGCAATGGAAAGCATTGGACTATTCAAGACATATTCTCCCATGGACAACTTGATATTATGGCACTTTCCAGAGCAATTTATGGTTCCTCCATTTGCAACCATTACTTGACACTCTGGTGCTGGATATAGGAAGCAATTCAATTCCATGTCTATCTTGCAATGAATAAAATTATGGGTACTACCCGAATCAATCAACACTATTACCTTTTTCTTCTTGATACGCCCTTCTATCTTGAGAGTTTGAGCAGTGGTAATTCCTATCAATGCATTACAAGAAATGGTCAGATTCATTTCTTCTTTCTCTGGGATTGGTTCCTAGTGTATATCCTCTTCTTTTGACGTTTCTTGTTCATTTTCTTGCTCCTCTTCCCAATCTATGTAAATTAATTTCTTCACATCACACTTATGACCTTTAGTGTATTTTCTATCACAATTGTAACAAAGCCCTTTTGCTCTTTTTTCTTCCAATTGTTGTGGTATCAACCTTGTAGGTGGTGAAGGGCTAGGAGAAACAACACTTCCATCTTTATAGTTGTGAGTGGTAGTTTTCCTTGTTGCCATAATTTTGCTTTCCATTTTTCTTGCCAACCTGAATGTCTTCTCCAATGAATCAAGTTCTCAAAGGTGAACCTCACGTTGTATGTTATCTTTTAAAGTCCCTATGAACACATCAATCATATGCTCCTTTGGAATATCTTTTATCCTTATATTCAATTTTTGGAAGTCCTCAATGTGCTCCATCATTGAACCCTTTTGTTTGAGATTTATCAATTGGCTCAAAAAGGTGTTGCTTTTTGTATCCTCATAATGTGCTATCATTTCTTCTGTAAAAATTGCCCAAGTAACGATTGGTTACAAGAACAAAGCCATCAATACCATACAAACTGATTTGGTTCCAAATATAAAGTTGCAATGCATACCTTTTGTGTGTTTTGCACATTATGAAGATCGAAATATTGTTCCATTTGTAGTATCCATGTTACGGGATCCTTGCCATCAAACTTCCTCATATCGATCTTTGGAACATGGTGGATCTTCAATCCAACATTAGAGTCTATGAAATCATGATTAACATTTCTTTTGTTCTCATCCTGAGTTTCCTTTACTACCCTTTCGCCATTAGTAAGCATTTCTTGTAGCAACTTTGTCAAAACTGTCTTCAAATTTTCCATGTTGCCTTTAAGTCTTTCTTTTATACCATCCATCTTAGCTTCCACACCCTTTGAATTCCTTCAAACTTATTTTTCAGCCAAACTCATGCAAAACTTAAAAAAAACTACACACATTTTTTCACTTTGTTTTTTCACTTTGTAGGAGCTTGATATTGAATCTATTGTATCTCTATAATTTCGTATCTCCAAGCTCTGAAATTGCGTCTTGGGTAGCCCTCTGAGCCCTCTTTCCAACCCCGTAAGTCTGATCAAGATTGGATTCTCCAAGGAAGAGTTATGCTAAATCTCCCACTATGACCTCATTATAGACTAGTTCAGTAGAACAAACTTATGCTAAGTGCCACATGTCATTGTTTCAACCTTAGGACTTAAAATCGATACACAAAAAACTACAGGTTATCCTCTTCTCTAACGTTTTACAAAATTTCAATCTGATGCTCAAAAAGAAAGTTATGACGATTTTTCCTAGGTAACCTGTTCGGGATGTAATTCGGGAGCCTACAAAAACCCTAAATGTCTTGGACCATATCTCCGAAAATATAGTGAAACAAGATCTGAAATTTGGGCCTGAGCTTCATCAATATTTCAGCTCAAATGGATTTTAATTTCAGAGTCTGAACCTTCATAGATAAAAATATAGCGAAAATGTCACGATAACCTATTTGCAATGGAATTTTGGAGCTTGCAAAAACCCTAACTTCCTCGAATCATATCTCTGAAAATATAGCAAGACAAGATCTGAAATTCGGACTCGAGGTTCAGAACGATTTCGGATCAAATGGGTCTTTTTTTGGATTCTGAAACTTCGTAGAGAAAAAGTTATATCGAAAATGCCACGATGACCTATTTGGAGCAGCGAAACCCTAGAATCCAAAGCTCCGATACCAAACGTTATGAAACCAGCTCACAAAAAGATAGAAAAAACAGATCAACGACTTAAAAATCAGACTCTTCGAGGGGGCAATCTCCTTTACATTACACAAATAAATAATTCTTGGATGGTACAAATGACAAGAAGATAATACAAATGACAAGACCTCATTTCTATATATAGGAGTCTAGGGGGTCCTAATACAATTAGAGCCTACATAACAATAATATTGTAGGGGCACAATAATAACAATAGTGGGCTTCTATAGGGCATAATAATAACAACGTGGGAACTATATGGGCACAATAATACAATAAGGGGGTTGCACTAATAACAATAAGGGGTTACACTAGTAGTGTAGGGGCCTAACACTTTCTTTTTGTTGCTTGACCCACACCCCCACGAAAATTCTCAAATGGAAATTTGTTGTTGCTTTTCCACAAGAATGGAAGGGGATCATCATTCTTGTTTTTTTAGATGATGCAACCCCCCTTGCCACACCAACATTGGACACTTTTTCCATTTCTTTCCTCCTAACTAAAGACATGTGTACATGTTGCAATTCTACAACTTGGTAAGGCCAACAAATGAACTTTCACATGGTAATAAGTGCTCATGAAATGATTGTTGCAATAATTGTAATTCCAATCAACATTGTCTCCTCCCTTCAACTTGTTGCATGGCCCTTGCTCTCTTGTGACATACTTCCACAAGGCATATTTGTTTTCTTGAGCCTATTGTCTTTCTAAATTAATTCTTCCCCCAACATTTTAAGGGAACACTTACAAACCCTGATGAAATTGGAACAGGAGGGGCATCACCAATGGGGACATTCTTCCCCTTTCTTTGCCCCTTCCCTACTTCCCTTGATTGAGCCATGAATGATGTGAAAAAATAAAGAAAAAATGCACATGCAAATTGTTGTAATAAAAATGCAAAAAAAATAGAAGCGAAATGCACTTACATGTTGCTTGAATCGCCTCCAAAATGCTCCCAAACCTTTTGTTAGTCGCTTCGACACACCCAAAGCAAGAGCTACACAAAACAATGAGGGAGAAATGATCCAAAAGTGGGCTTCATGGGCCATGCGGCACGCTTTTCCAAGGGATTCGTGTCCCAAAATCGGGATTCGTGTCCTAAAATCAAGACACGTTGGGACACAACCGAGGGACACGTGTCCCATCGAATCCCACAAGTCAAACACGATCAGAGGACACATGTCCCATCAAATCATGTTTGATTCGTAGGGTTCAGGACACGACCAAGGTTTTGAGCGAAATCGGTTTCTTAGGCGAGGAATAATCCATTATTGCCTGAAGTATGATAGAAAGAATTATGTCCACTTGATTGGATATACGGATTTTGATTAGGGAGGTAGTGAGATGGATGAGGGAAGCACTACTAGAGGATGTTTTAGTTTGGGATCCTCCATGATATCCTAGATAAGTAAAAAGCAAGAGTCAATTGCTTTGAGTAGTGTTGAGGCTGAATACATTGTATCATGTGAAGTAAGCAGAGAAGTTGTTTGGTTGAGGAAGTTGTTGTCTGACTTGTTTGAAGGACCGATGGACCCTACGATTATACATTGTGATAACACCAGTTGTATAAGGTTGTCTAAAGACCCAGCGTTCCATGGGAAGACAAAGCACATAAATAACAAGTATCTTTACAAGCGAAAGTTGGTGCAAGATGGATTGTTACAACTACAATATATCTCCACCTATGAACAAGTAGCTGACATTTTGACAAAATCTCTTCCTAATAAGACGCCTGTGTATTTGAGAGACAAGTTTGGATTAGTTGGTATATCCTCCCTAGTTGAGAGGGAGATAAACACATCATTCTTGTCTTCACTTCGTGAAAAAAGAATAGAGGATTAGGTAAGCATTTGGTTTTTGATACTCTTTAAGGATGAGGTAAGGCATCCAATACGTAAGAGTAGTCGAAGAGGAAATTCCTTGAGGAAGTGTTATTCCAAGACAGGAATTGTCCTAAAAGGGCATACCCTTTGAACACCTGGGTGGGGTATGTGCTTTGAAAGACAATGATGATGGTGACTATCAGTCATTGGTCTCACTAGCATTGTGCTCTGATCTTGTGGAGAGATAAAGTGGTTAGTCAAGGCCTTGCTATGTAACAATGTTGGTTGGTATAATGCAAAGAGATAAGCTAAAATGATAGCTTATGAGATGGCTTACCAATCCAACTCTTCTTATGAGATCTCTTTAGTTTGAAGAAATCCAATTACCATTTATGAATACCACCCTAGTTAAGAGGGAGTGTTGAAATGTGTAACTAGGTTCGGTCTTCACAAATATGAAATGTATTCTTGATTCTTGTATATGTAAAGAAATAAAAAAAAAAAAAAAATATTATTGTTATTTTTGTAGCATGGGTTCCATGCTCAATGTCTTTTATTTAGAGGTCAAGCACCAATTGAGTGCTTCTAGGGTTTGTCGTAGTGTCAAGAAGTCAATAGAGTCATTGTCATATGAAGAAGACCCGATTGGGCACATTGTAACATGCCAAAAGAATTATTTTTGTATTTAAAAGTGTCAAAATACCCTCCAAGACCAAGTCGGTCGGCAACTAAGAAGACAGCCTCATTATGGCATGTCATCCTCCATGGAAGCTTATATATAGGAGGGAACACGGCCTCCTATGGACACTCACTCCTCATCATCCAAACGAAGGAGTAGTAGAAGAAAGGCAAGCGAAGAAGGGTAGAAGGATGAAGGACAAGTTTCTTGGACTATTTCTCTCTCTCTCACACAAGTGCAAAAGGAAGGCTATGGTTTTGCATCTGCAAGGTCGAAGTTGTGAAAGTTGCAGAAAGAAGGTTAAGGAAGGGACCCCTAGGTCACCTACAAGCCCTAGAAGGAGAAGGAACCCAAGCGAAGGTCAAAGGAAGCCTTGGAAACCTTGAAATTGCTCACCCATGTGGAAGCAATAACTATTGCAAGCACCGAAAATTTCAGACCTGCAGCAGAGGCTGAAATTTTGTAGTAGGGGATCAATGTTGTGCAGTGGGAAGAGATTTGACTGGGTTTGACTTGGATAAAAGAAGCACATCATCAAGAAGGTATGGCTTGGTCTTGTAAGGGTATTGGTCTCAGTCTAGAGGTCTTGGAATTCATCATTTGAAGAATCTATAAGAAGAGAAGAAATTTGTGGGTTTTCTTCCAAGTGGAGAGATTTTGGCCCTGGCTTCAAGCCTATATCTTATATTGTGTATTGTTGACCTTCTTGTTTTGGTAGTTGTTTGATGACAAGAATAACATAATAATAAGAGAAGAAGTTAATAATCAAGAAAAATGTAAAAATGCATCACAAGCAGTTATCAAGTTTAAGAGAAATCATCATAATTGCAGCCCCATAGATTTCTCAACATGGAGATCTATCTATTGGATCTTTAAAAGGAGGAGATCATTTTGGGACATATTGGATTTGCGCATTGTCTTTGTGTGAGAGGTTTACTCTAATAGCCCCAAGATGGAAACCCTCGAGTGATTTAATGAGAGTTGGGCGAGAACCCATTTCTCCCCTTGGTGGTGTTGTCGTCTTACTTGCACACCTAGTTAATGTGGGAAAAATCTTCAACCCCAAAAGGTGTGACTTGGTGACAAACTAAAAGATGGGGTTGTCACCTATTGCCAACTCTCTCTGTTAAAGCTCTCTCCTAGTTAAACCTAAAAGGGGCTGGTCCCTAATAAAAGTTAGTGGATGAAATGTGAGTTTCTAGAAGATTTAGGTTAGTGGAACTACTTCAAGATTATCAACAAGCTTGTGAATATATGAGCAATATAAAGATGTATATTCAATGATAATTAATGCAACATCCTAGAGATAAGAATGTAAACCAGTGCCTTGTAAATAATTACTCAAATGAAATAACTTGCTCAAATGGACATTTAAAGTAAAATGACAAGTAGTCCTGCAAAAGAGAACAATGTCCAATGAAATATCACTTGCAAGATACAAATGGAATATTGTTCTTGTAAAGAAATGCTCAAGTAAAAGATAACATCATTTCTAGATCATAATAAGCATAAACATCTAGTACATGTGATAGCAATTTGGCAAGTACAGTAAAGATGGCAAGATGAAAATCCAGAGTACTTATAAGATGATACTTTGAAGGAAAAACAACTTGAACTTGCAAATGAGATTCAATGAATGCAAAAGTATCACTTGCAAAATGTAAATAGATGTGCACTCGCTAAAGGAAATACTCAACAACAGGAGATAATTACATCAAGAAAATGAGATCATCCATCATGGCAAGTACATGAGATAAATAAATTTACAAAAAAAATTCAAAGTGCGCTACAGTGAGTGAATTAGAATGATATGCAAACTAGCTAATGTGAGAAGCAATTATATTGGTTAACTTTAATCTATATGTCTATTCTAAAAAAAGGCATTCTCCCTTCAAGTTCTTACCAAGGGGTAAAAATCAGGGTGGTTTGCAAGGAAAAGGGGTTGAGGAGGCACTAAGTTCATCGTTAACGATACCCTTGCCCTAATCCTTACAAATCATGTGTGTCATCGTTCTTACAAGGGGACAAAGTCACCTTTATAACTGTAGGGTCACACATTTTACATTACTTTGTACCAAATGGAAGAAATTTTCAAGGAAACTTTGTCTTATCATGTCTATACAACCAAGCTTATGCTTGGAGGTAAGTTTTAAATGTGCAAGCCTAAATTAAAATGCCTAAATAAAATGCTTAAATGTTATTGTTTCCCAAGGGAGAGAAAATTTTTCAATGTATCCAATATCTCTTAATGGGAAGAATAAGTAAAAGTAAATTGCATGTGAAATATAAGCTTCACAAGTTGCCCAAAATAAGTAAATACTAACTTTGCAAATTTGCTCCAAGTAAATGAAAATGCTTCAAAAGGATATATTGATGAGCAATGTGTTTAAGATGACATTCAAGCACAAGTTGACATAAAAATAGTGAAGCATGTATCAACAAAACATGTGAAGCAAATGTTAAGTGAATGAAAATAGAACAATCAAAATTGCCAATGTGAAATGCTTGAATGTGACATGTTGTAGCAAATAAAATGAGTTGCCGAAAAAGACTTGTAAATGTTGTAGCTTAAACAACCATGAAAGTTAATTGCCCAACACAAGAGATCTAGCAAATGAAATAGCAAGTTTGATTGCAAAGCTAAAAATTTGTGAGTTTTATGTGTTGAAATTATGATTTAAATCATGCAAAAGTTAGATTAGATTAACATGAACAAAAGTATGCAAGTTAAAAACTAAGCTAAGAAAATCAATCCACCCAAAAGAGAAGTCTTCCTTCCAAATAAGAAGGCGGGATGCCATGGGAAATTCTCAAGCTCCCTCACAATAAAATAATGTTTTATTATTAGTGATGTTACAATGAATAATGGGAAATTCTCAAGCTCCCTCGCAAGAAAAGGGTTGCCAAATGAAGCAAGGTGAGATTTTTACAAAAGTGTGAATTACAAGGGCTAAATCTCCTCCTTGAAATGAGCAATACTTGGCAAACGAGATCACAAATGAAATCTCCTAAAATCTGAAAATCTCAAGGATATTTTTCCATCAACAAATCAATCATGAAAAGATGTTACAATTAACACCAATGGAGAGAGGTTATGCCTCTACTAGTCCACGGCCTTGTCAAGGAAAATAGTTGCCCTCAAATGAAACTTGGCTATGCCAAAAAATACTCTCCAAAAGGCTCACGACTTTGTTGATTTGGGGTTGCTAACTCATGGTTAAAGATCCTACAAAAAATTGTCAAAAGTCTCAAACACTTGCTCCTCAAATCTGCCACAAAAGGAGTTAGCAAACACTTCAAACAAGGGTTGCAAGACAACTCAGCATTTAGTGGAAAATCAACAAAATGAAATGTATATGTACAATCTAATTCACAAGGGCTAAGCTAAAGAGTGTGAATAAACTCTCATTTTTTCTTATCATCAAGCTCTTAAATGGCAAATTTGAAACAATGAAGCACAAGATTTAAGAAAAATGATTTGAATTTGAAAAGTAACTTGGCTTGTATACAAGCTCTGGTTAGAACCCCTGCAATCCCAATGAGAAAACCATGTGACAAGTGGAGTTAGAGAAGATCCCAAGGCAAAATCGAACTCTTGAGTGGCAGAACAAAGTGTGTCCTCATGCAATTCAAATTTCTCTAGCTGGCCCAATGCGATCCTTGGGGACTTCCACGCAATTCTGGACGACAGACATGTGTATCCTAGAGTGGAGTAGTGGGAGACCACACTCATCTTGGTGTAACTCAAGTCAAAGCCCACCAAGTTGGTGACTCATCCATGAAAGTCGAGCCATCTCCCTCAAAAAATGCAATTTGCCCAGTGGAACTCATGGTCCCCTCCAGGAAATTCAATTTCCCTTGATTTGTGGCTTAAGTGGAGTCCACATCATTTTCTAAATTGACTTTGACCTTTAGATAAATTACCACCTCATTTCCACATCATTTTAGCATGTGTGGATATTTATTTTTCTCTATTTATTTAATTGTTGGGCTAATTTATTGCCACACTTTCCACTAAACTTAGGAAAAGTGGGTTTTGAGGGCTAAAACTTAATTTTACCCTCAAAGTGTGTCTTAGTAGAAAGTTAAGGGTGAGAGATGTAATTTTGAACACACATGCCCCAGACAACTTCTCTAGATATCACTTATTACATTTTACAATCAGAATTTATTAAAGTTTTACCTAGCGGGAAATTTTAAAAATTTAAAAATTGACCCCTAGAACTATTCAAATTCTGCAAAATTTTACGAGCAATTAAGTATAGTAATATACATTGACTTTAGACACTAAGACTCACCCAAAGCCTTGCCATTAAGCCACACTCTGAATTTGGGGATATGTTTGGAGGAAAAAACTCAATTAATTATTGTGCCCAAAAGTATCTAATAATTAACCAAGTAAAAAAACCTCCACAGTGAACTCACTTGATGACAATGTCTCACATTACCTAGGCCTATTACATGACTCAATTCATCACACTAACATTACTTTATATCATCCGCATAAAGCTTGCGGAATCTAAGTACAACATAGAAGAAGACGAGAATAAGAAGCTAGAGTTCAAAAACTCTAATGATATATGAAATTTGATAGTATATGAAAGTTTTGACATATCCTCAAGCATGGAGTCTCCAAAAAGTTTTAAGTGTGTTGTTGTCTCCTTGCACACACCTAAGTTAGTGAGAAAAAACCTTTAACCCCATAAGGTGCGGTTGGTGGCAAAATCAAGAAATGGGGTGGTCACCTATTCCCAACTCTCTTCGTTTAAGCTCTCTCCTAAGCAAGCTAAAGGGAGTGGTCCCTAAATGAAAAGCTAAGTCAAAAAGTGATGTGAGAGTTCTAGGAGATGTTAAGGTCAATGGGACTACTTTGAGATTATGAACAAGCTTCAACAAATATGATGAGCAATATGAAATGAAATATACCTCAATAACCATCAACACATAAATCAAAGATAAGCATACAAAACCAGTGCCTTCAATGTTGCTTCAAAGTAAATAACACTTGCTCTAAAAAAACAAAATGTTTCATAAGTAACCTTGCCAATCAAATAGATGTTAGAAAAGATGATATCACTTGCAACTTTGCAAGATTTAAAATTGTTCTCAAATAAATGCTTTCAAAGTATAACCATTCATGATTCTAAGAATGTAAAGAAGAAATAAAATAACCTGCAAAATGAAAATAAGCTAAAACTTTACTTGCAAAATGAAAGATATGGTACTTGCCCAAACAAGATAATCAATTCAAAACATTTTCATCATGACAAGTACATAAATAAATTGCAAGCTTGAAAAGTAAAATGAATTAAGATGAAATTCACTTAACTAAGGTTAGATGCAATTATATTGGTTAATTTTAAACTAAATGTCTACTCTAAGTGAGAGATCTTCCTCTTGAACTCTTTCCAAAGGATAAAAATTGGGGTGACTGTAAGAAATAGGGGTTGAGGACACAATGGTGTCATTAACAATACCCATCCCCTCAGTCTTATGAGCCAGCATGTGCCTTTGTTCCTACAAAGGACAAACCACCTTCATAATTGCAAGTTCACAAACTCTTTACTTTACTTCATACTAGTTGGAAGAATTTTCCAGTAAAGTTTTTTCACTATGATGTTTATCAACCAAGCTTATACTTGAAGATTAATTGAATTAAAATGCAAACTATGCTAAAACGTCTAAATGTAATGCAAGTTTTCCCAAAGAGATTTGCAATGCTTCAAAATAATGGAAATGAGATAATGCTCAAAGTACATTGCATAAATAACTTCAATTGGAAAAAGGAAATCAGCTTGTAAGTGAATAAAAATGATGTAAGTAAGTTTGCTTTGCAAAAGAGGAATTGTATCAAATAAATGGAAATGCTCACAATGATATAACTTGAAAATTTTCACTCAAGACATAATCATAAGCTTCATAAGTAAATGAAATTGCAAGTTTTCTCCAAGTAAATGCTTTAGCCAATGAACAATAAACCTAAACAAGCTTTAAATGATATGGAGCCAAGAATACAATTGTTGCATGTAAAGTATGATTGGAAAATAAGTGATCAAAATAACAAATGAGCCTATAGTGAGGCAATTGTATCCCAAAGAAAACAAATTGTTAAGCAACTAAATCAAACTTGCCACATAACTCCAAATACTTGCATGTAAAAAGTAAGTTGCTCTAAAGCAAAATATCATCTTGTACATCAAAGCAAAATGAAATGCAAAGCATCAAATGAAACTTGCATTAAGATCTAACTTAGAAATCGAAATGTGATGGTGAGGTTGTGTTAATTTTAAAGCATGCAAAATGAGCTAAAAAATGGAAAGTTGGAAAAGATGAGATGCCAAAATTAATCCACTCACACAAAGTCCTCCTTCTAAACGAGGAGAAAGGATGCTTTGGGTAAACCCAAGCTCCCACAAGAAAAAGGAGATCTTTTATTAAGATATTACAATGGTGTAAAAGCCTCTTTAAGGGTTGCCTAAAAGATGAAGGGGATTTGTATAAAATGAGAGCTAGAAATAGCTAGAATATCCCTCCAAACTATAGCAATCTCAAAGGCCAATGAAGTCTTTCAAAAGTCAGAAAATTACAATCTCCCCAAAGGCCCAAGGCTTATCCTTCTTTATGAGGTCAAGAAAACTAGTTAGAGTTTTAATGATCTTTCCTCAAGGCGCTTGTGTCAAAACTTCAACTATGGGTTGCAAAACCGAGACAAAACCAGTGTAGAAAAAGAGCATGTAAAATGAACAAGTATGATACAAAATAGTGTACAAAACTAAATCAAGTGATGAGAGTGAACCCCATCACTTGCCTAGTTTGGAAAATGCTCTTAAATAGCTAAATAAATTGATGAAAGCAAAATTTTTTAAAGAGATTTAAATTCTAGAAGTATTTGTTTATATACAAGTTATGTCCAAAAAGAGCCCCTGCAAAAATCACTTCGTAAGATGAACTATGGAATTCAAAGAACTAATGAGAGCTCCTTGGAGAATGTGTCAAAAATGGGTTGGTCTCTCCAAAGACTTCCTCCCCTCACGCTTGATATTCGATACAACAAAATTTTCCTCTACAAAACTTCAATCAAACATTAGTCCATATAAATCTAGCAAATAAGCAATGATCAGAAAACTCTAGAAATTTATTGGAAGATAGCTAGAAATCTCTACACCTAGAGCATACTCCTAATTCAATTGTCAATGCAAGATAGTTTTACATTAACAAATCTGCACGAACATACGGAAATAACATAAATCAAAGCATAAGCAAAGAAAATTATACCAATAGTGATACAATCATCATACTCCAATGGAACAACAACTCATGAATGAACTCCAAAGTCTTTTATTGCAATTGAGAACAATTGTACATAAGAACATAGCTCCCTCCAAGCACAATAGCTCATAACAATGATCAAAATGAGAGCCAAAGACTCATATAAATAAGAAAATGGGAGATGATCCCAATGAAAATCCCAATGACAAGTGGAGATGTGGTGGAGATCTCAATGCTCTAATGAATTTCCAAGTGGCAAGATGATTGTTGTAAGGTTGTTGTACGTGGCAGTGAGGAGTAGCTAATTGTCCAACGTACTGCCTTCTTCACCTGTTCATTGTTGGTTGATGTAAGTCACAGGCTTGCAAAGTGTATAGTTGGTTGAGGTGAATGGAAGCAAAATCCCTCCAAATCTGCACTTAATTGTTGTGATAAATCCTCCTAACAGACATGTACAGGCCTATGCATATCACCTTCTCTTGTTGGTGCGTACTTCTCTGTGTTTTGTCACATGTTATGGAAATGAAATGGCAAAGCTTCAACAAATCTGCTATGCAAATTCCAATTGAACTATCAACTAAATATTGCTTCTAATTAACTTTGTGTGTAGCTGGATATGACCTAAGGAAATGCGTTAAGATTTATTGTGATATGTCAGTGTAAAGGTGGAGCTAATTCCTTCATTTTCTGCCTTAAAAAATCTTCACTGTCTGTCCACCAATCTGTGTGGAGATTCCTTTTGGCATGTGTGTGGAGTCTCGCTGCCTACATGGATTTTTTGCTACCTTTTGTAATTTTTATGCATTAACTAAATCATAAAATCTATGCTAACATTCCTTTGAAAATTGTGTGTAGACTTTGACTGGCATGCGTGGTCTTTTTAATTTACATGTGCGTATCCCCTTTATTGGCTATATGTAGATCAAAGATAGTGAGGTGGGGTCCCTTCCCACTCACTTTACCTTTGCACTTGAATCCCAAACCTGATTTAAATTAAATCAAAGGTGAACTTTAACAATTTGATGTGCCTCCCCCGGATGCGGGTGTTATATAAGTCATTAATGCGCATGGGCCGCCGAACAAGCACGTGGCTAATCTGTATGGCAACCTACGCCTTCCCCTGTGGGAAATTAAGGTCAATCCTGGCTCTTTGGTCGGCGCCATTAACCAATATGGAAAATCAAGAAATACTCTGCAAACTCAGAAATATGGAGCAAAGCCCCCCGCATTCACCTATTCGGCCTCTCAATTGCTCTTGCCATCCCTCTGCAGAAGAGCCAAGCCTTCGCACTGCTACAGGAAGACGTTGCAAACTCTTCTGCTGCATCGACCTGGGCAATGGTCACCATTTTTCTCAGTCCTTTCTTTGTCCCCTGCGTTTTGAGGTCTCGACCCCTTCCTCTGGTCCAGATTTGAATTCCCCTGCCCCTCTCGACATCCCCTCTGCCAGTCTTGGCCCGCCTCCTGACCTTGCATTTCATCACTTGCTGCAGCTTTCTAGACAAAGAATCATGCGCCAACGTCATAGAATGAGGTGCAGGCGAGGTGATAGTCGGGGCGACACCACTTGCCCTTCGTCCCTGCCCCCTTCTTCGTTCCTGCCCCCTTCTGTCTCCACTTCCTCGTTTGTCTCCCCTCCCTTAAGCCCCTCCAATTCCCGCTTCCTTGGCAGATACCCAAACACCCGCAGTTGCAGAGGCAAAATGGGCTCCAACGAGGTTCGTCGTTCAGGGGAATTAGCCCAGCACACCGCTACCACTGCTTCCTCCTAGCAAGCGCAATTCCAGTTTCACTGCTCCATGGGCAGGCCACTCATCATTGCCAACGTCACAATGGATTTCAGAGAGGTCACTCATTCCTGCCCCGAACCAAAGCTCAGAACGGAAATTAACCAAGATCCTCCTAAGCTCGGCATCTTTCAAGGGGAGTCGAGCTCCCGCCACCCGACGAGAGACATGGACAACCCGTCCAGTAGACGACAGAAGACTCTGGGAGGCGAAGCCACCCGCAAGGACAAAGGAATTCAAATGGAGGACACTGCAAGTGGCGGGCATGCAGCGGATACAAGTTCTGAAGAATATGGCTGGTGTCCGATCATGGAGGAAGAGCCAACAGAAGCCACCTTGCTGCTGCATGCCAGGTCACGTGGCGGGTCCTGAGTTCAGTTTGCTTATTTTCGTTTCCAGCTTAGTTTTGAAATTCACTTCCTGTCGAGTCAATTTTGATTTTCGTTTGCAGCTCGGTTACAAGCATTGGTTTTCATTAGCTATTTTACTGTGGAGAATTTTGAGCTAAACTGTGGGTTTCACTATGGATGTATCACTGAAATTTACAGTCTTTTTGGTTAAAATTTTTGTATTTTGGAATTGTAGCCCCTGCAAGGGTAAAATGAACTTTCCTTATCTCGTTATCGAACTAGTTTCCCCAACTAGCGCAGTTGCGAAATCAAGGCTTGATGTTTAAAATGGTCATATAACTGACCCAGTACCGCAAAGGTCGGAGCCTCTTTGTACATTATGTCTTTATTAATAGATTAGTTTTACTTAGAAAAAAAACAATTTGATGTGCCTCATGAACTTCAACGTGGAACTTTGTTGACTGTCGTTGATTACCCTTTGACTTGCTTTGACATGAGTTGTATTCCATGTCGTGGGCCCCACATGGTTCCCACATCATCTTTGACTTTCATTGGAAATGCCATGTCACTTGTTTGACTTTCTTTGACTTTGGAAAAGTTTTAAAAATTTTCCAATTATTGAATTTTTTTTCTTCACTTTTGCCACTAACATTAGAAAATTTGGATTTTGAAGGACTAATATTCGTTTTTTGACCCTCAAAGTGAGTCCTAAGATAATGTTGGGGCTCTAAGGCTGAATTTCAAGTAGTCGCACGCCTTGGACATTTCTTAAAGCCACTTATTTACACCATTACATAAAAATTAATTAAAAATCTCATTTTGCAGGGAATTTTTAATTGTTACAAATCCTACCTAGACTTAGTCAAATTCCGTGAAATTTCATAGATGACCTAGCATGGTAATATACATTGACTCTAGACACTAAGATGCATTAAGTGCTCAATCTTCAAGCTGTCACCCCAGATTTGGAGTATACGGTGAGTGAAAAAACCTAGAAAATTATTTGTTGCTAAAAAGCAAAAATAATTAACCAAGTAAAAAAAACACTCCAAGGTGTACTCGCATGTTGATCAAGTCCCAACACCCTAAGTCTGTTACATGGTGATGGTATACGAAGCCTTTGACACATCCTCGGGCATCGAGTCTTCAAAAAATCTTTTAGGTACACTTCAGTGGTCACTGTTTGGCTCCATATGGAGATGCGTGCTACATAGGAAGTGATAGCATGCAAGAACCTAGAATCTGCATTCACAGACAAAAGACATATATCAACAGCATCCGTTCAAAATATCATCATATGAAATCAAATACACACATGAAGTACATAAATGGAAATTTTATTCTAGAAGCATAAACGACAAAATTATTTAGGAATGAAAACTGCTTAACAGAAATAACAAAGAATAAAGTTTAAAATACAATACAGAGATGCCTCATGGCATCAAATGTCTTCGATGAAGTTCATGTTGAGAACTTGCTTACTTTCAAGAAGATCCATGGGCTGCTTTTCTGATGTGCCCTGTCCAATTCTGAATATCTTAGGACTTTGATCTGTCCCAACACTGTGTTGTATATGGCCATCAGATTTACCTAATCCTTTCCGCTATTTTCTTTTTTTCTTAATAGTCTGTGATGTTGATGTTGATGCAATCAAAGTATACCTTTTTGCCCAATCTTGAAAATGCTCAGATAGAAAATTTGAAGTATCCAAGACTTCCATGACCCGCCTTTATCCATTTTGCATCTACTCTGACATGGGTGATGGATCACTTTCATAAGTATTAACTTGATTCCCCTCAGTTTCCTTTCTATCCAGGTTGCCTTCAATTAGCCATTTTCCAATGGAATAAATGCTTTCCTCATATTAAGATGAAGCTTGCTTCAGTGGATTGGGAGGCTTATGATATGTTTCTTTGTTCTCCTCCCTTTCGTCATCTGACCTAAGTTGGAATTTTTGTACATGTAAGCTTTCCATTTCCTCCCACCTATTCTAAAAAGTGATTTGATTAGCCTTCATAACACTTATTTTCTTGGCATGATTTGTTTCCTTGGTGTTGATTAACTGTACTTGTTTTTCTCCCATGGCAAGCAACCTATTTTGAAGAGCGACCATTTGACTAGAATGATTAACCTCCATGGTACTCATTTCCTTTTTATGATTTGTTATTAATCTTGTTTGATTGAGTTCCATGTTCTTAACTACTTGAGCATGGTCTGCTTTGATTCTAATCAAATGATTTTTGAATAGAGGTCATCTGATCAGAATGATTGACTTTTATGGCCTTAATGAGTTGAGTTTGGTTGAGTTGCATATCCTTAATCATTTGAGTCAACTCCTTCATGAGATCCTTATCATTTTCATTTGCTTGAGCTTTCACTTTGATCTTTCTTCCATGTCCATATTTTTCTTCAAAGGCATCAATGATTGATTGTAGAGAATCGAAATTGTTAGTAGTTAAGTCTATGAACCAATCCAAAGTATCGTCATCTAATGAAAACATTAGAAGTCTCATTTTAACGTCCTCATGATTAATATGATGGCACCATTTGCTCACACAATGGTGGAAATTCCTAAGGTGAATTTCAATACTAATGGCATTGTTACCTACAAAAGTAGGCAACTCTTCAATAACCTCAATGGCTTCATTAGGAATAAAATTCAAATAGCTTGGAATGTTAGTAAAATCACAAGGGGTGAACAATCATTCATGATGTCATGCTCACTTGACCTTGAAAGAGCAAATGGATACTAGAGAGAGGCTCTTGTCCAAGATTAGTAAGAAGTCTACAGGAAGAAGGCTTCAAGCAAAAATCCTTGCAAAAAATGGAATAAGTGGAGTCGCCACTTGAACAGGGATCTAACTCTAAAATCCAACATGCAAAAAACAAAAGTTAGTCGTGTTCCAAGTACAAGAGGACTTGCCCCCAGCAATGGCACCTGTTGTCGCACAGAATGTCTAGGCACCACGACAACGGCTCAGATCGAGGGTTGTCACCCTGATCCCCAATATCTTCGTTTAAGTTGTCGCACAGAATGTCTAGGCACCACGACAACGGCTCAGATCGAGGGTTGTCACCCTGATCCCTAATATCTTCGTTTAAGTTGTCTCCCTACAGCAGGCTAAGGGTGGTAGACCCTATGGAAAAATGGAATGAAGAAAAACTAGTTGGGAACCAACCAGTTCAGGAGACACAGTGAAGCGATCAAGTACTTGATTAAGATTTAGCAAGACTTATAAGATTTGATTAGATTTTAAACAATTGATACTAGTGCCTTATGGAGTCAACGATCTTGCTAGGAAAATTTAAGGCCAAGTAATGGATTAATGACTGCTGCTTAGATTAATGACTATCTTATATGAAATGCAGATCCTAAAACTAATGTGAGATGCAAGAATCTTGGTTAATTTTAGTTAAATGCCTACTTAAATGTGAATCCTTCGATCCTTTATATGTTGAGCCTGATTTTGTAGTAATTGGCAGTGAGAAGATAAGGGAAAGCACACTAAGGTGTGATTAACGATACCTCTCCTAAAAATCTAACATACCCGGTGCCTCTGGCACTGCAAAGAGATGTGACTTTGACGAATGCAAGGTCACCATTTTAAGTACCTATTAAAAGCAAGTTTCTCAAGCAAAAATAGATGGATACCTATCTCTCTATCGACCAAGCTTATGCTTAGAAGTTAATTTTATTTATGCAAAGCTAACCTATATGCGAATGCACCAAATGATGGGATGAAGTTAGACTAGAGGATTATAAACACTTTGTGTCGCAGAAGCCCTCAATCACCAAAATTAAATGTTTGCTTTATGGATGAAAACTTAAAAGTAAACCCCTGAAGATATTACAATTAAAACACAAGCTTATTTCAAATCTTTCTGATACAATTATAGCTCAAACAGAACAAAAACTTCTTTGCAATTAATATCCATGTCAACAGATGCTCGAAAAAATACTCAGCTTAAGACACAAAGATATGCGACCTATTATAATTCCATAACAGGGCACTTTAACAATTACTTGAAAATATTCGCAATATATCTAACATGTAACACATCAAATAATTCAAGCAATGACGATCCATTTCAATAGACGCAAGATATTCTAGCAGTTAAATTTCTAAAGATCCAAATACTTTAAACCAATGTTGCATTAATCGTTATCGGGATAATATCGGCGCGAGGAAAAAATCAGAAAAAATCGGAATTATTGGGAAATAATCGGAAATAATCAGGAAATAATTGTTTGGTACAAAAATATTCATTTTTTTCATTTTTTTTCAATTTTTTTAATATCTAAACCATCTACAACATAAAATAAATACATTGACACATAAATATGATAAAAGAACTAATATATAAGATGTTTAATATCATTTCTAGTGCTAAAATCACATATAACATTGAATCATGTCCTGAATAGTAAGTCCTAACTCCTGAGTCCCAACTCATCCTCAAAATATCAACAAAAAATATAATAATGTATCTCATCATGTCATACTGTCATATACAATAAAATGAAGAAAATAACTAAAGTCTAATCCTATTGGTTTCCTCTATCCCTCTTGCGAGAAAATGCCATAGCTTTCCCTTTCCCTCTAGATGTAGATGATGATGCTGGTGGAGTTGGCAATGGAGTCTACTATGCTCTAGAAGCTGAAGAACTAGAAGTAGGAGCTATAGGAGGTAGACCATGTCCTCTACTGGTGGCAGGGGTAGCCCGGGCAGGTGGTGTCACCTGAAAACATTACAATCTTCCAATCCTGAAATCCTGAAAAACTGATAAGTCTGCTGGATTTTGAATGAAATCTAAAATTCTACTTTCTCCATATGAAATCCAATGAGGCTGAAACCACTCTCAAACATCTTGGGTCATTTCATGGTAATGTTAAAAATTTAAATAAAAGGATGAAAATGAAGATTAAGGAGAATGTCACTTTTACTTTAAGAATTTAACATTACCATAAATCGCATATCAATACTAGGGCCTAGACTTGATCATTAAGCTGCCCCACTCAAAAATTATTTGTTTCTTTAAAAAAAATTGCATTTCAAACATTTAGCATCCCTTAAAAAAACAAAAAAAAACCTTATAAAACCTCGCTGCCGGAGACCCCCACGATAATTTCAATTGTTATCGCGATAAATTCGAATTTATCACGATTATTTCAATTTATGGCGATAAATTCAATAAAAATCGGCAAAAAAAATTCCGACAATTATTTCGTATAGTTATCACGATTTTATCGGGACAGCGAAAAAATCGCGATTATTTCAATTTATCGCGATTTTCACAACACTGCTTTAAACAACCATCAAATTTAAATGCTAATTAATTCCAATTCTAAAATTAAAATGATTTATGCTTTGTGACCCAAATCTAGGAAAATGTACCACTTTCCTATAGTTAACCTTTGAATAAAAAATTTCAATCTTGTTTAACTATAGAGAAATGAAAAATGCTTAATACCACAAAAGTTCTCTTTTAGATTTTACCCTTAACACACAAAAAGAACACCAAGAAGGAACTAAAGATTGACAAATTTAATTAGTCCTTAAGAAAACTTTTTCAACGTGCTAAGTTTTATGAAACAAGACTTAATGTGGTAAATGATTAATCAAGATCTTTCTTTTAAATGTGACCAAAACAAATCAAACTGATTTAATAATGTTTTTTTTAATTTTTTAATGGGCCAGAGGCCACATAAAAAATTTAAAATCTTTAAATGTAAAAATTAATTTCGATTTTCTAGTCACACAAAATAAACTTTTTAGTTTTTTTTTTAAATGTTTAGAACTTTTTAAAAATTTTACATTTTAATTTTTTTGTTTTAGATTTTTAAAATTTTATTTGAATTTTAATAAAAATCAAAGTCAAAATGAAACAACGTAAAATAAAATCAAAAAAAAAAAGGAAGAAATCAAATAAAACCAAATTGAACTTTTGTCTTTTTTTTTTTATGTTTTAGATTAATAAACAAAATCAAAATGAATCACAACAAAGCAAAAATCATAAACCTAAAAAATATCAAACCTAACCTAACCCCGAATACACAAAGTTAAAGAATAAAAAAAAATGAAATCGCGATTTGTTTGGAGGTCTAGCGGTAGCGTGGAACAGTTTCAACGATGAGAAGGAAGAACAGGTCGACGAAGGGTTGGGACAGCGAAACTATGGCAGTGGACAGGAATGCGTGCAATGGGTTAAGGGATGGACGCGAATGGGAGGTAGCAAGACCAAGCAAGAGTGGAATATGCGCGAGGGAGCAATGGGGAAGAGAGCTACGACAGCAAACTGCAAGAAGGGACAGAGGGGTAACGCGCGAAGGGTGTTGTTGTGAAGTTTGACAGCGTAAGGGAAGCAATGTTCGATGAGCAGGTTAGACAGCGCATTTGGAGGAGTGATGAAAAGGCAACGGGTTAGGGAAGGGCAACAAGGGCTGCAGATCTAAAGAATAAGGCAGCGTAAGAGGAATGGAGGATTGCGGATCTACAGTTGTGGCCTTCTCCTAAAAATATTCGAAATTTCTTCAGCAAGACTGCAAAACAAAAACCCCACGCAGTAGAAAAACCCAGAAATTCCCCAAAAGAAGTTCTGTTTAAAATTTTCTTTCCAGAACTTGTGAATTTTTTAGGAAATTTTAAACCCTTCAAATCATAAAACCCTTATTAGATTTTTTCCAGATTTAAAATAAAAATTTAAACACTTGGACTGTAAAAAATCTGGATAGTATCCCTACGAAAATGATTTCGAGGCCAGAGCTTACCCTCCAGGGCCTAGATCTAGCTTTAAAATCAAACCTTATCTTCAGATCTACAACATGTATCTAAAAATAAAAACACCCAAAACCCAAATATACAAAAAGAAAAAAAACCCCAAAAACCCAAGTCGGAAAAATAAAAAAATTAACAGATCTATGTGTAGGAATAGCAGATCTACCAAATCTGGCAAGTGTGAGTCCAACTCTGCTCCCAGATTTGATAATCTAAGGCTCTTAACAGCCAGATTTATCAATTTAGCACAATCAAACAAACAAACAAAATTCAAAGGAGATGTTTAGCCCAAATCCCTTCATGCATCACCAATAAAAAATTTATGACAAGCCCGGGATCAAATCAAGCTGAGCTCTTCAGAAAATACGAATCGGAGTTGACTGGTCCAGCTAAAAGCTTCCCCAAACGCCCGATGATCTAAAAAAAATCAAAATTTTCCTGCAAAATTCAATTCAACCATCAAAATAGAGCGAGAAAACGATAATAAAATTTAGATAAATAAAGATACCTGCTATTATAATTTATATTCAAAACTTAAATTATCATTTAAACCCCAATGACTGAGCAAGATACCTATACTCAAATCACTCTTCAGAAGCTATCATCAATGGCTAAAAATAAATGTATGCATGAAAAAACGATACATCTTACAGTGTTTCCATGAAGAGTAACACCGGCGAAAATTGACCCCAAAGTCTGTCTTTATTGTTCATAAAAAATATTACAAGAGAGCTTTTCACTTAGCACACAAGTCAGAGATCGGATTAATTGACTAACAAATGACTTCCTATTTAAATATACATCCTCCAACGGCTAGTTCAAGTGATTTTTGTCAAAACAATCATGAACGTTGATAAGGATCAAAATTTCTTTTAATCTCATCCGTCGAAATTTTAAATTCTTGAAGAAATTCGAATTTTTCAATTAAATGCATTTTAATAATTTCAAAATTTAAATTTTTGAATTAATTTCCTCAAAATTTTGACTTTGACTTAACCCCAGGGAACAAAGGCTTAAAATTTAGAAAAATAATTAATTTACCTTAGTCCCGAGACCTTTTAAAATTTGAATTTTAAGGACCAACGAATTTTGCCTTTGGAGAATTTAAATTTACCTAGGACATAGAATTAATTAAATTTATGACTTAGGGTTTAATTTTTTGGCCAGAAAATTTAATTAATTAACCTATGAGAGGGATAAATTATTTTTTCCAACTCTCAAGACACTTTACATCATAATTTTCATATTTTTACATCATAAGCAGGAAAACCCATTTGAAAAAGAGCCTCACAAACTACCTATTTATGTTTATTGTTCATAAAAAATATTACAAGAGAGCTTTTCACTTAGCACACAACTCAGATATCGGATCAATTGACTGACAAATGACTTCCTATTTAAATATAAATCCTCCAACGGCTAATTTGAGTGATCCTTGTCAAAACAATCTTGATCATTGATGAGGATCAAAATTTCTTATAATCTCATCCGTCGAAATTTTAAATTCTTGAGGAAATTTGAATTTTTCAATTAAATAAATAATTTCAAAAGTTAAATTTTTGAATTAATTTCCTCAAAATTTTGACTTTGACTTAACCCCAGGAACCAAAGGTTTAAAATTTAGAAAAATAATTAATTTACCTTAGTCCTGGGACCTTTTATAATTTGAATTTTAAGGACCAACGAATTTTGCCTTTGAAGAATTTAAATTTACCTAGGACCTAAAATTAATTAAATTTATGGCTTAGGATTTAATTTTTTGGCCAGAAAATTTAATTAATTAACCTATGAGAGGATAAATTATTTGTTCCAACCCTCAAGACACTTTACATCATAATTTTCATATTTTTACATCATAAGGAGGAAAACCCATTTGAAAAAAACCCTCACAGACTACCCATTTATGCGACACAAATATAATCCAGCAAACCAAGCAATTTGTAATAAAATAACCTAACCAAATAGTTAGGATTATTATCAAATCACTTTTACATAAACTCGATTTAAAACACTAGGACTTGCTTAAGTTCCTAGTGACAAAAGCCATTTCGGCTTTGGGGTAAAACTGAAGGAAAACTTTGTCAACCGTTCGAAACTAGATCGGTAAGACAAAAAAACTCCCGGAATGTAGATCATCACCAGAAAAGTAGGTTCACCTAGGCAATTACATACACGACACAGATATACTGAGATTATTTACATTATACACATGCAGAATTGGTTTACATTATAACAAAATGATCAGGCTGATGATGATAGCTGAACAGCACAGGCAAATCAATCAGGCGCTATTCCTTTTACGAAAAAAGGGGGTGTACTGTTATGGGTCGTTGACACATAGTGGTCAATAACACCAAAGGATGTTGTCTCTTTGCACACATACCTGAGTGAGAAAATCCCTTAACCCCACAAGGTGTGGTTGGTGGCAAAATCAAAAGAAGGGGTTGTCACCTATCCCAACTCTCTCTGTTTAAACTCTCTTCTAGGCAAGCTAAGGGGGATGGTCCCTAAATGAAAAACTAAGTCAAAAGGTGATGTGAGGTTTCTAGGAGATGTTAAAGTCAATGGGATACTTTGAGATTACGCGCAAGTTTCAACAAATATGATAAGCAATATGAAATGAAATATACTTCAATAACCATCAACACATAAATCAAAGATAAACATACAAAACCAGTGCCTTCAATATTGCTTCAAAGTAAATAACAATTTCTTTAAAAAATGAAATGTTTCACTAGTAACCTTGTCAATCAAATAGGATGTTAGAAAAGATGATATCACTTGCAAGATTTAAAATTGCTCTCAAAGAAATGTTTTCAAAGTATAACCATTCACGATTCTAAGCATGTAAAGAAGCAAAATATAAAATAACTTGCAAAATGAAAATAAGCTAAAACTTTACTTGCAAAATGAAACATATGGTACTTGCTAAAATGAGATAATCAATTCAAAACATTTTCATCATGACAAGTGTATAAATAAATTGCAAGCTTGAAAAGTAAAATGAATTAACATGCAATGCACGTAACTAAGGTTAGATGCAATTATCTTGGTTAATTTCAAATTAAATGTCTACTCTAAGTGAGAAATCTTCCTCTTGAACTCTTTGTCTAAGGATAAAAATTGGGGTGACTGTAAGAAAGAGGGGTTGAGCACAAAATGGTGTCGTCAATGATACCCTTCCCCTCGGTCTTACGAGCCAGCATGTGTCTTTATTCCTTAAAGGGGACAAACCACCTTCATAATTACAAGATCACACACTCTTTACATTATATCGTACCAATTGAAAGAATTTTCCAAGAAAGTCTTTTTCCTATTATGTCTATCAACCAAACTTATGCTTGGAGGTTAATTGAGTTAAAATGCAAACTATGCTAAAATGCCTAAATGTAATGCAAGTAAGTTTTCTCAAAAAAATTTGCAATGTTTCAAAATAATGGAAATGACATAATGCTCAAAGTAAATTGCAAAAGTAACTTCAATCGGATAAAAGAAATTAACTTACAAGCAAATTAAGGTGATGCAAGTAAGTTTGCTTTGCAAAAGAGCAATTGCCTCAAATAAATGGAAATGCTCATAATGATATAACTTGAAAATTTTCACTGAAGACATATAATCATAAACTTCAAAAGTAAATGAAATTACAAGTTTTCTCCAAGTAAATGCTTTAGTTAATGACCAATAATCTTTAGCAAGCTTTAAATGATATGGAGCCAAGAATACAATGTTTGCATGTATTTATGTTTGGAAAATATGTGAGCAAAATAACAAATGAGTCTATAGTGAGGCAATTGTATCCCAAAGAATGTGAGTTGTTAAGCAACTAACTCCAAATATTTGCATGTAAAAAGTGAGCTGCTCTAAATCAAAATATCAACTTGTAATTCAAAACAAAATGAAATGCAAAGCATCAAATGAAACTTGTAGCAAGATTTAACTTGGAAATCGAAATGTGATGGTGAAGTTGTGTTAATTTTAAAGCATGCAAAATGAGCTAAAAAAGGGAAAGTTAGAAAAGATCAGATGCCAAAATTAATCCATCCACACAAAATCTTCCTTCTAAACGAGGAAAAGTGATGCCTTGGGTAAACCCAAGCTCCCACAAGAAAAAAGAAATATTTTATTAAGATATTACAATGGTGTAAAAGTCTCTTAAAAGGCTGCCCAAAAGATGAAAGGAATTGAGCTAAGAATAGCTAGAATATCCTTCTAAACTATAGCAACCTCAAAAGGCAATGAAGTCTTTCTAAAATCAGAAAATTACAATCTCCCCAAATGCTCGCGGCCTATCCCTCTTTGCAACTCCTTCTAGTGTCCACGCACTCCTTAGAATGGATCTTGAATGCTTGAGAGGTCCTACAATAAAACTAGTTAGAGTTTCAATGATCTTTCCTCAAGGCACATGTATCAAAACTTCAACTATGGGCTGCAAAACCGAGACAAAATTAGTGTAGAAAGAGAACATGTAAGATGAACAATTATGATACAAAATAGTGTACAAAACCAAATCAAGTGATGGGAGTGAATCCCATCACTGGCCTAGTTTGGAAAATGCTCTTAAATAGATAAATAAATCAATGAAAGCACAATTTTTTAAAGAAATTTAAATTTTAGAAGTATTTTCTTGTAGACAAGCTATGTCCAAAAAGAGTCTTTGCACAAAATCACTTCGTAAGATGAACTATGGAATTCAAAGAACCAATCAGAGTTCCTTGTAGAATGTGTCAAGGGTAGGTTGGTCTCTCCAAAGACTTCCCCTCACGCTTGATATTTGATCCAACAAGATTTTCCTCTACAAAACTTCAATCAAACATTGGTCCCATATAGATTTAGCAAATAAGCAACGATAAAAATACTCTAGAAATTTATTGGAAAATAGTTAGAGATTTCTACACCAAGAGCATATCCCTAAACCAATTATCAATGCAAGATAGATTTACATTAACAAATTTACAAGAGCATATGGAAATGACATAAACATGAGCAAAAGAAATTATACCAATGGTGAGTCAATCATCATACTTCAATGGAACAACAACTCATGAATGAACTCTAAAGTCTTTATTGGAATTGGGAACAAGTGTATATAAGAGTAGAGCTTCTCCAAGCACAATAGCTCATAACAATGATCAAAATGAGAGCCAAAGACTCATGTAAATAAGAAAATGGGAGATGATCCCAAGGAAAATCCCAATGACAAGTGGAGATGTGGTGGAGATCTCAATGCTCCAATGAATTTCCAAGTGGCAAGATGATTGTTGTAAGGTTGTTGTACGTGGCAATGAGGATTAGTTAATTTCCCAACGTACTACCTTCTTCACCTACTCATTGTTGGTTGACGTAAGTCACAGGCTTGCCATGTGTATAGATGGATGAGATGAATGGAGGCAAAGTCCCTCCAAATCTGCAATTAAGTGTTGTGATAAATCCTCCTAATAGACAAGTGCAAAGGCATGTGCATATCACCTCCTCTGGTTGGTGCATACTGTTGAAGAATCTAACTAGTGTTAGTCTTCATAATTATACATGAGTCATAATGAAATGTATTTATCAAAAAAAAGAAAAAAGTAATTTTATTATTAAATAAATTGACTTATTAATGCATGGGTTTTATGCTTGGGTCAATTGTTTTTAGGTGAAAGCCTCCATGGAAGGCTTTTAGGGTTTATGTTAAGTGTCCTTGTCCATGTCATATTGTAAAGAACCCTTCTTGGGATTTATTTGTCAAAAAAGAAATTTATTTTATTGTAAAATAGGTCAATTAAGCCTCCTCCACCAAGTCGGCCTCAACAAGGAAATTCGACCTCACAAACTCACTATATATTGGAACAACTCAACTCATTTGGTAGCACATCCCACACAAGTTCGAATTGCAATAGTTGGGAGCACAAAAAGTGTGCAGTCCAAGAAGGATGTTGGAATCAAAGTTTTTGGGTCTCTCTCTCTCTCTCTCTCTCTCTCTCATATGCAACGAAATTCTGAAGTTGCATCGAAGCTGAGAAACTACATCAAAGTTGTGAAGCTACATCGAAGCTAGGAAACTGCATCAACGTTGTAACATTGCATCAAAGTTGTGAAGTTGCATCAAGGTCGAAGGTGTGAAGCTGCTAGGTTGGAGCTACTGAAGTTGCTAGATCAAAACTTCAGTCCTAAAGTTGGGTCGAAGTTCTGAAGCTGAGGGTCGAAATTTTGGGTTGAAGCTGCATTTAAGAAGTTGGCACTTGGTAACTTTGGAAGAGATCATCTATCAGAATGAAGAGTTGACTTGGTGGAAGAGAAAAGTCTTTTGGTCTAGGGTCTTGGTCTATCTCATTTGAATTACTGAAGGGAGAGTTCTTGACTAGGTTTTCCCCTCTATAGGGGTTTTTCCCTGGCTGTGAACCTATATCTGGTGTCCTTGATCTTCATGTTTTGTTTATGACAATTGCTTGATGAACTAAGATAAAAGAAGAACATAAGAAAGATTATAATAATAATTCAAAGAAATCACAAGTAATTATCAACCAGAGGAAATCTTTTTGCCTTTCTGATTTTCTAACAGGTAACAGAGCTAATGTAAAGAAGGAAGAAAAAGGCAAGTTAAAGATCTATTGAGGAAAAAGAGATCAAGGAAAGTTCAAGGGGATCATATATAGTGAAAAACCTATTATCTATAGAAACTATGTCATACTCAATGAAGGGAGAAACAAATTAGAAGGGGCCTCCGACTACAAGGCCTAGAAAAAAAGAATAGGCCTAATTCTCGAAAAGAACAAAGTTTTGGATCTCGTTCAAGGAAAAATCAAGAAGCCTACAGATGAATCAAGTGAAGCAGAAAAAGCAAAGTTTAGAGAAATTGAAATCTTGGCTATGAACCTTATAGTGGATGGAGTTAAGGATAACCTAATTCCAAACATATCCAACATAAATTCCACTCAAGAAATGTATGAGGCTCTCTCCTAGTTATTCACAATCAAGAACATTGGTCAAATTGCAAGCCTCAAGAATGAATTAAAAACTATTAAGATGACAAAGGACAATACTGTGACATCCTTCTTTATAAGGATATCTAGAATCAAAGATGAACTCCAAATAATAGATGGAATTGTTCCAGAAAAGGAGTTTGTAATCACTGCACTTCTAGGTCTACTAAAATCTTGGAGTGCTTTTGCATCAGGAATCAACATTTGGAAGGATACTCCAACATTCAAACAAATGTGGAATGCATGCAATCAAAAAGAAGCCAGAATATCGTTAGTAAGCAAGAAGGAGGATGAAGAAGACAACATCTCAATGCTTGTTCCGCTCATCACAAGAAGAAATGAACCTTCAAGAAGTTCAAAGGACCAAAGAAAAAAGTTGACATATCCAAGATTGAATATTACAATTGTCACAAGATGGGTCACTACAAAAGCCATTGTCTAGAAAATCCAAGTAATAAGAAGAGAGAAAGGGAACATTCGAATGTTACTGATGAAGGACCACCAAAGAAGAACAAGATGGAAGAATCTGAAGTCAAAGACTTATTTGCTAGGGATTCTTAGGGACACTATCCCTTGCATATCCTTCTATTCTAAGTTTTGAATTGTTTTCCTTTATGTTTTGATCTTTAGAATTTATAGGTCTAACAGGTCATGTTAGAACACCTTTTATTTTGATAAAGTTCTAGGTATCCCTCGAGATTGGATTAAGAGGGAGCCCTCACCATTTTACCAAAGATAAGTATCTTACTCCTTATCTTGTCTTTTATGTTTGGTTTCCCTCTCTTATCAATATGTGTTTGTATTGTATAACCTTTTTTTTATATTTTCCTTGGTTAGGAGAGCCTACGAAATACACACAAGTTATGGAGGAAACTTCAAAGGATAAACTTGAAGCATGAAAAAAGTTATGTTGCAAAGGAAGCCATTCAAGAATTGATGTCATACAAGGTTTGTTAAGGAACAACTTGAGGTATGTCTTAAACTATAAACTTTGTTATAAAGTTCTCTTCATAAATGGTATGTCCATTCTATTTAAATTTCTTTTACATTATTGACATCATTATGTCTAGGGTTTTGAATTACAAAGATTCTTGTTAAGGTGAATAATCATTAGATAGAATCTACCCTCGTTAATTATCATTTTATGAAATCCTTTAAGGGTATGTCGATGTTAATATTGAAACCCTAGTCTACTTAGGGCTGTTGATGGATTCTAGAATTCCTATTCTTTTGATGTTTTGGAATTGTATTGAAACCCTAGATATTTAGGGTTTGGTAATTTCGGGTTTATGAACTAAACATGTATAATATCTATAACAAGGTCTTATGAATGAATCCTTAGGTATTTGTTCGTCTATCTAATCGAAACCCTAGCCTGATCAAAATTGTTATATGTCAACTCTGATATACTGATATTGGTGTGTATTGCTAGTGCATGAAATCTTAGATATCTATTTGCAAGTATGCTAACCTAATTATTGATGCTCATAGATTGTGAATTTTGGGTTTGTAACAAAGTCCTAGTAATTGATATTCTAGGATATAATAATATTGTTTTTTGATATGATTTAGTTTTGATGATAAAATCTAGGGTTTTCAAACAAACCCTAGTAGTGTCTAACATTGTTGAAACCTAAGACGCATGGTATGATTGTTACTAACTACTGATATGAATATCTAAGGCTTTGATCTCGAAGATGGAATCTAGGGTTTGCAATAAATCATGGTAGAGTTTATCATCTATCTTTGAAAATAATATTGAGGCCCTAGATATAATGAAAGTGATATCTTGATTGAATTGCTTTAAGTTTTGATGACGTAGTCGAGAAGTTGAGTATGTAACTTTTGTTGATTATAAACCTAACTAAGTTTAGGTATTTGATGTCTAAAGTATTTGATTATTTTGATGCTTCCATTATATTGAGATAAAGTTGATATAGTTAACTTCATGCCTCTGTATATGCATTTGGTTGTACTTGTTGTTGAAGATTTGCATGTACATAATCTTCAAAATATTCATAAATGATAATGATGAGCATGAAAATGATCAAGATAACCTTGATGTTGTAAAAAGGAATTAAGCCATGATAGGTTCTTCGATGTTGATCTCCCTACGTTAAGAAGAAGCATGGTTAGTAGAAAAGAGTACATCTCCTAAATTAAGAGGGAGGGCATATTACGATAGTCATGATACCTTGAAGAAGAAATTGGAGAATAAATGAAAGTACTACAATGTATTGTTGATGTCTTGATGTCGCTGACGAAATGAAAGAAGAAAAGCTCCCGACTAGTTGCATATGAATAACTTGATATAAGTGGCATCAGGATGATTGAGGACCCCGAAGGTTTGTGTTTACTTATATATGTATACTTGAAAGTTTATTGTTGATTGGGGTTTGTGTTTGATCAGGTAAATATCTCCATAAAGAAGGATGAACACTCGAGAAGCATGCTTGGATAAAGGGATATATCTAGTTTATTAGGGAGAGATGAAGCATCTAATGGGGTCGGCCTCTGTGTTGATGTCTAGATCCCGAAGAGGGAGGGTAGTGTTGGTCTTGGAGCTCTGACCTTAGATACGCACCTAGCTCCCTGGGTTGATGGGTAGTTAGTAAGCCTAATGTTACCTAGACTGGCTGAAAGCTCTAGTCCATCTTAGTCCCACCCAGATAGAAAGAAAACTCAGGAGGGTAATTTTTGGTGTTCTTCTTCTTCCATGACTATGGTGATGATTTTTTTTATTTTGTGCTTAATATTCTACTGGTAATAATTTAATGGTTATTTCCATTTGCTATTGTCGATTTATTGGTGTATAGTTATCTTGCATTGGTATTTGGGCTAGAGAAATACTCTAGATCTGGACATCCTAGTGGGTTTTCAGTTGAACCCTTAGAACTTCCTTTTCATTGTATTCTCTAACCACTTATGGATCTAACAATCTATTTTGGAATTGTGTAGAAATTATTTTAATGAATCAAAACTCAAATGTTGGGGGACGTTTTCGGTTAAACTAGCCAACTCTTAGGCATAGAAGTGGAAGAACCTACTTTATTATCTTTTAAAGACTTATATAAAGAAGAATTTTGCAAGGGTTTCTTGGCCATGGCTTATTCACTTCAATATTTATCTCTCTTCTAATGTGCTTTACTAAATAGATCTGTTATTTTGAATAGCTTATTTTTGCTTTCTAAGGAGCGAAGATCAAGATGAAGATCAACTCTTGTAAATTTTGTAAATAATTTTGTGTATTTTTTGCAACCCTCGTGTGTGTGTGTGTGTGTAGAGAGAGAGAGAGATTTCTTGGATTTTCTCTTTTCTTTCTTGCAGATCTCGCTGAAAAGGAAGGTTTTTATCTTTGGATTTCTCCATAAGTATAATTTTTGCAGGTGGATGCTTTGAAAACTAAGGAAAATATTTTTTTTGGAAGCTAAAATCTACCTTACTCGTGGATAAACCCTTGATTTTCGCAGATCTACCTTCAAATCCTAGACGAATATGGTCTGAAAGGCCATTTCAAGTCTAATTTTGCAAAGATCTATCATTGGAAGCCTGTAAGTTCAGGATCGAATTCCTTCGGAGGTCATTTACATTTGGAGCCTATATCTCTAAAAAGCTGCAAGCTTATGAGAGGCCTTTTCTTTTTCTTAGACATAAATCCCTGAAGAGTTTGAACAAATTAAATTTTTCCAAGGAGAAATTCAAATAGATTTATCACTTGAGGCTAGGAAAGTTTCAGATTTAATATTTTTGGAAATTGTCTACATTTTGTGATTTATTTTCCCTTTAGCCGCATACACAAAAGATTTTCCTCCTTTTCCTTGAGCAAAGAGTTGTGGAAAGTTCAACGAAAATTTTGAGTGTTATCCTCGTTCAATTTTGAAGAAATCAAGCATTCTGAGGCTTGAGACTTTAAAATTTAATTTTGAGGCTTCCACCTCCTAGCCGCAAGATTTTTCCTTCATCTATTGCACAAATTTCTTCTCCCTTGGATGTCAAAGAGCTTAAGCAAAAAAATTTGGAGGTTTGATAAATTAAAATTTGCATTCCTACCTCTTAGCCGCAAGCATAAGAGGGTTTTACATTAAACCCTTGCGCATTTTTCCTCTTAGAGTTTGAACAATTAAATTGTTTGAAAGAAATTTATTTGGAGGAAAATCAATTCATATCTTTGAAGCTAAATTATTTATTAAGGAATACTTCATTTGTAAATTATTACTACAACCTTTGTGAAATTCCTCACTTAAGGAAAGGGTCTTAACCTTCAAGGTTCTATTTCATTTGTAAGCCCTTCTTAAGAATTTTAAAACCATCACATTTGCCTAAGAGGGTTATCTTTGTAATTTTAATAAAAGATTTTTTCCTTGGGGAAGCTTGGGGCCTTTTCCCCATGGTATCCCACCTCCAATTTTGGTAGGAGGGTTTCTATTTGATCACTAACTTACTTAGTAATTAGATCTCATTACTAACTTGTTCATTTTGCACTTAATAGTTCGTAATATCTAATTTGTTAGTTTTAAATCTCATACCTTGAAGTCGCTAGCTATTTTATTAAATTTGCACTTCAATAATTAGATCTCATTTGCTAATTGGTATCTCCATTGGAATTGTTTGATTTCGTCACAGATCCAATTTGCATTTGCTTCATTGATTAATTTTTCATTTGCTTCACTAGTAATTGGCATAATATAATAAATTGTACTTAAAGTGCTAGTTGCTAGTTAAATCATATAAGTGAAATGGTACTTGCTATTGATGAATTTTAATACATTTCACTTTTGAAGAATTTCACTCTAAGTGTTAATCTCATTAAAGCATTTGTTTAGATCTCATTCCTAATTTGCATTTTAGATCTAGTTTGCATCTTTTAAAATTTACCTCCAAGCATAAGCTTGGTTGATAGAAATCTTAGGATACTTCCCTAACTTTCATTCAATTTGATAAATTTGAGTTTGGAGCAAAGGTTAAAACACGTGACCTCACGGTTCTCTTGCGGTCGAGCCCTTGTAGGAACGAAGGCACATGGGTTGTCTTGAAGTCTAAGCAGGTATCGTTAATGACAAATTGAGCGCCTCCTCATCCTAGCCTTCTTGCAATTCACCTCAATCATTACCAAGTTTTGAGAAATTGAGGGGATGTCTCACCATATATTAGGCATATAATTAAAATTTACCGAGACCACTTTATCTCACACACTCACATAACATTGTCTCATCTTCCATTTGTTCATTGTACAAGTTGAATTGTGAGCATTTCATTTTACTTGTAAGCATTGTTTCTTATTGCTCTTATACTTGTCATCTTAATTACATGTTCGTTGTCCTTTAATAGCATTTTATTCTCATTGGAGCATTTCCCTTAATTTCGCAAGTATAGGTTCTATTTATCTTGCAAGTCTTTATATCGCTCATATCTCAATATTGTACCTGATCTCGTCTTGCAGCATTGTCTATCTTGTAACTTGAAGCATCATTTCCTTATTTTGCAACTATTGTAACTTTATTTTTTTCATTATCTAAAGGCACTAGTCTCTCATATTTTATCTTGCTAGGTATCTTGTTGATTACATTAAATTTCTCTCAATAATATTTACATGCTCAATAATATTCATACTTGCTAAATCAATCATTAATCTATAATCAAGTTACATTGAATGGTAATTTCCTTGCCCTTTATCTCCTAGAGCTTGTGGTCTTCAACAAGTTTTTCTTTTATCATCATCTTTAGGGACCACCCCCCTTAGCTTAGCTAGGAGAGAGCTTATGGAGAAAGTTGGGAATAGGTGACAACCCCTTATCCGAGCATTGTGCCTTAAAGACCACACCTGGTGGGGTTAAGGACTTTGCTCACATTGAGGTGTGCATCTTAGGTAACAACACTTCCCACGCACTTGGGACAGGAGGACGCCTAAGGAACATTTCCCCAGTGTGGGGGATGTGTCTTCCCAAAAGGGATGCTTTTGGGTGCACCCCCTGAAAAGGGGGATGCCCAAATGCACCCCTTTTGAGTTTCAAGAATTTATGTGTGTGGAAAACTAAAATTCAAGCCTATGGCCCTATTATTGCTAGTTAATTCATGGTAAGTCAAATTCTTAAATTAAAAGTGACATTCTCCTTTATCTTTCATTTTCATCATTTTACTTAAATTTTAAACATTACCATGAAATGACACAGGATGTTTGAGAGTGGTTTCGACCTCATTGGATTTCATATGGAGAAAGTAGACTTTAGACCTCACTCAAAACCCAACATACTTAACAGTTTTTCAAGACCGAGGGGATTGCAATGTTTCCATTGGATATTGTCATGTATGAGGGTAAGGAAATAGTATTTAATCAAGAGCACCAAGCCCACTGTGTAACTTGATGTTAGTGGCATTGGTTGTCAAACTCCTCTATAATGACCCTACTAAAAGTGTACCAATCACTTAAACAAAATCTTGACTTGACATGCTATTGTTTTTTCTATCTTATTTTAATGCTTAGAGGGAAATACTGGTGACGAAAATCCCAATATAGGTAACAATTTTGATGATATATAGGTATTTTTTGTAGCATGATTTGTTTTGGATGTTAGAGGCCATCTAAAGCCTTTTTGTTGATGTATTTCTGATTCAAAGATGGATTGCACTTGATGTTATTTTGGTCATGCACACCCTTACATGTTATATAAATGAGAACTTTTTCTTATTTGTGTATAAATGGTTTGGATTCATATGGATGCACATGAATATATTATATATATGTTTTTCTTTAAAATTTGAATATTTTATGTGTTTTTGGTCAGCAGGTATTTTGGTCCAGTTTTTTACCAGTGTTGGTCTAGTTTCGACCAGTTCTCGATTCAGAGGGTTTTACAGTTTGATCATCAGTTCGATTCCGATAAAATTGGTATCAACTATAATCTATTTCACTTAAGTACTAATTTGATTCTAGAATGATGAATGATGAATATGGGTCAATGTATTTCATTATTGAATCTCGTGGTGTACGGATCAATGATGAGTATAAATGATGTATGTACCAATATGAATGATGAATATGGATCTGTGTATTTCGTTATTTAATTCAATTATGTATGGATCAATATGTTTATGCTTTCATTATTGAATATGAATGTGAATTGTGTGTGCGTGTGTGTACACACACCATCGCCTCCACGTCCCCCTTAAACTTCCCTCAAATGTGATGGTACTCCCACACACCCCCCTTGTGCATTTTCACCCGCGTCTCCCCATTCCGGAGTCTTGGTGGAACATTGCCTTTTTCTAGGTGAGGAGTTGCATTGCATTTGCCAATACGGCTACAACACTAGTCACATACTCCTTTAAACTGTTCTCCAAGATTAATGGGATTCTGGATTTCCATATGCTAAGGTTGGATGCTCCCTCTAAATTCACCTAACCCTATAAACCAATTGAAGCCATTTCTCTGAATTTCTCAGAATAAAATAAGCAATCTCCAAGTAAATCTAGAATAACTTGGATTGGGTTTTATCCTTCACCCTACGCTGAGCTACTCAAATAATCTTCTACGCTTCAAATCTACACTGATACCATGTGAAAATTCCCAAATCTAGCTCTGAACTGGACTTATTGCAGTTATCTAGTTATTATTCTCCTATCTTTTAAATATCATTTGTCTCAGCAAAAAATTTACTGCAAATAATGAATAAAAACACTACCGCGATATTCACCAATTATAAATTAATAGGAACTAAGAAAACCACACATAAAATAAACATCGAGATTTTTGGAGGAATGTACCTAGAAATAACCCAATGTGGGGAAAACCAGTTTTGCGAATGAGGGTTTTATCATTTCTTCAGCAAATCTGTAATTGAAAATTACACAAACTTCTTGCCATAAAATGGCAAAGCTCTAGCACAATTGATCTTCATTGACCAAATCAATCTAAAAAATCCAAGATCTTCCTCTGCAAATGAACTTGGCCTCACACTGGAAATTCGCACTTCCTCCTTGTGCTCGCACTAGCCAACTGGAAATGCGAATTGTCCTTCCCAACAACTCACACTGCCTCTAGGAAATCGATCCTGCAAGTTATACTACCTCCAGCGACTCGCACGGGCCACTCACACTGCCTCTGGAAATTTTCTCTGGCAACTCGCACTAGCAAAGTCGGTCTCCCTCTGTAGAAATAATTCGACCTCCTGTTTCTCTAAAATGGAAATCACTGTGAAGAAATTTGTCTGGAAAATCTCTCCTAAATCATTGTTGAAACCCTCGCTGGTGTCAACCCCACGCTATCACTGTGCCTTAACTCAATTGAATAATCTCTAAGATGCCCATCAACTTCCTCTTATAATTCTCGTTGAGAATTCAAAGGCCAAGATCTAATCCCGATTGATGGCAAAGATCATCTTAACTCCATCAAGACATCTTTTCTAGAAGTCACTAGAGAGAAATCAACTTGACTCAATTAATACTAATTAATTAGCCTTTTACCCTAAGTTAGACATAGGAAAATAATTAAGAACTGGTTAATAATCTAATTAAAGACATTTTCCCTTAGAAAAAATTACTAGGCTTGGAGATAGTTAATTCTCTTGTGATCTTAGCCTCATTGACACCTACTGAGACTAGAACACCTGTCCGAGCTACAAAAACTAACAATGGGTCCATAGTGTCTATTAATGGAATCAAATACGCACGCTACCATTTCACATTTGTGTTTGTAATTTTGTTTATGTATCATTGGGCTGATATTTGTGTTCCATGGGCCCGTAGGGGTTATTATAGGTTGTATAAAATTATGGGTTCACTGGATAGCATAATTTTAGAAGTATGAAACATATTGTGAATATAAGCATTAGCCTTAAGATGACAACAAATATAATTATGTCTACTGGAGCTACAACTGAACCAAAAAAATGGAATTGCCTATATACATTTGAATTGTCCCACTCATACAATTAATAATGTGACTTGTGTTATTTGCATGATCGCCTTTAGGTAAGGACAATCCATTGAAAGTGAAGAATAATAAAAGGTATTTTGCTTAATAAAAGTGCTCTTCAACTTATCCTGAACTGACTCTTACACGTCAACAACATTCAATAAACCATGTAAAAGGTAAAGATTCAACCATTTAAGTTTCAAAGATGAGCCCATTGGTACAAACACGAACATTTACAATAAGAGTTGTTATGAATAAAAATTAGAAAAAGACCATCAATTGAGAAGGCAAAACAAGAAAAGGATCGACTGGTTAAAACATAAACATCTACGTCAATGGCATGTCAGTTTGGTAAGTGCTCATTGACCTTGGGGTAGAATAATCCTGAATTTCATGAAGTTCAATAGCTACTTTGTCTGATTAGAAGATTCTTTATGTAACTATCATATCCCCTTGAGGATTATTTTATTCAGGGAAACTATTCATATTCTTGAACAACCTTTGTTTCAAAGTTCATCCTTGGCACCATGAAAAAATAGACCTGTACCATTTTATAGAATAAGCCAATGCTCAAGGGGATTTGACAGTTTCTGTTGGAATTTCTAAGTCTAACTGTTAGAAACCCTTCATGTACTTTTCTAATTTATTTCTGCCTACTTGTTTTGATTAATTAACAAGTTATTTACCATGTAAATACTGAAAATAAATACAAGTACATGCTCAACACATTACAGATCATCAACTGAAGGAAACAAAACAAGCGCACAAGTGAAACCGTTGTTTTTTGACCAATGTCCCCGGAAAAACCTAATGCGGGAAAACCGATGCAGCTATCTGAGGGTTTTAATTATTAAAAAGTTTCAAAATACAATCTAGGTGCCAAAACTGGCTCACCCAACAGCGAATAATCTCGGAAGTAGTACCTCTCAGTCGGAGACAAATGTTTCGGTTGAAACCCCAGATAAACACTCCAACAACTCCCAGCTCCAATTTGCCCCACGAAAACCCCAACGTCAGCCTCTAGGAGCTGCGTCAGCCCCTCCTGGCCCAGCGTCTGCCCAGCGTTACCCTAGCTTGCCCTGCGTCAGCCCTTAGAGCCTCTGTGTCACCCACCCTAGCTCTCTGAGGCACTGCGCAGCTCCTGGCTGCATTTGTGTGAGCCCTGGCTGGCTCTGCATCCCTCTCTCCCGACTTCCGAGCTGATCCTCCTAGTACTAACTCTGCCTCTCTGCTTCTGTATTCACTGCCCCTCAGCGGCAACTCTGATCACTCTTTCGACTTCCTCAACAAACCCTGCCCCAGAAAATCGAAATCTTGATCAACTCGGTGTATTCTCCAATTGACCCTCAAGCCTCCTCTTATACTTTTTATGTTGGTTCTTCAACGGCTAAAGATTATATTTGGCTTGATCCATGTCATTTAGAACCTTCTAACCCAATTTTATATTAATACCCATTAATATTTCATTTTTCTTAAGTTTGGACTTAGAAACTCCATTAAAAATATTAATTGTTTTAATATCTCCTTAACCGGGTAGAATCTACCCAAACCATTTTTGAGTCTTGGAGATTTCATGTGCTTTAGCCTCTCCACCAATTTTCATGGTTAGCGCACATCCAATGCTACCCCAAATCAACAGTTTCCAACCTTTTGAACAAATTTATTATTGAAAGAGTCGCCCACAAAATGTGATGACCACAAGTACAAACCTCTATTTGTGACTCCAAGTGTTGAGCTCTAGTACAATCAAGTCATTTTGTGTCTTCACATCTTAATACAATTAAATTTGAACTCACAAAATAAAGCCTACCTTCACATCTAATACCAATTGTCACTCAGCAAACTGCCAACTTCCTAAAACTCAAAATAAGATGGCAAGGCCCTAACCTAGAGACCACGTATTGATCAGAGCCATCCTTGAGAGCAATGAACAGTTGTCAACCCTATATAGTGCTCAAAGGAATAAAAGGGAAACCTGGGAGAATTGTGATGATCACTTTCTCCTAACATGAGCTCATTTTACATCATAGATATATCATAACAACCAGGCCAATATATAGCAACAGGTCTCTTGTCAATGGCCTGGAAATGACAAGCCATAGCTGATGCTAAACAGACAGATCCAAAGGTAATGACTGCATAGAAAGAGTGAACTCGACTTTAGAGTTTGTTCACAACCTTGAGCCTGATGTAACAAAAAATAAATTATATTCATTCTCCTAGTCCACCACAGATTAAACCAGGTCATCAGCTGAAACAAAATAAGCTGGATGTGTAAACTTCCCATTTCAAATAGGCAACAATCTAAAGGCAGATGAAACAGTGCAGCATCTAGTGAAGATAAACATCTTCATGCCTCAAGTAAAGGCTTATATGATCAATTTTACGGTTATGATAATATAGTGTAAAGAAATTAGTCTCAACTACAAAATATTCTGTTGAATGCTTATGAAAGACCATTTTGCTGCAATTTATTGATGAAAGCCACTAGGAGGTTCCCTAGATTTGAACAGAATCAACCAGCTTCTTGACCAAAATTATAATCATAGTTACCCAGTTTGAAAAGTTCGGGGACACTGCAGGTTCAAAAAAGTTCAGGTGGGGACAGGTTCATAAATATGGAACATTACACTTAAAAATAAACTGTAAATATATTGCTTAGAAATTCAAAAGATCACAGAAAGATACTTTGTTTTGTGAATATAAAAGAATTATTTTTATATATTCACTTGTAAAGGTGACATCCAGCACAATCCAAGAATAGGGATTGACAAACTATTCATTATCCCCATCACAGATATGAGTCCGGGAAACAAACAGGAGACTCATGAGCCTCAGTTTATTTTCTATTTAACATACCAGCCAAAGGACAACCTGGAGTCCCATTGCTACCAGAAACCAAAAACTGGCTTTTAAAGTTTATTAATACCAGTCTTGCTTGCTTAGATACACTTTAGGATTGATGTTAGCAGAGAGAACAGATAGGCCAATAACAGACCGCAGTGGAGACAGGTTCAAAAATACAGAGCAGTACACTTGAAAATAAACTGTAAACACATTGCTTAGAAGTTTAAAATATCTCAAAAACATACCCTTTTTATTTTGGTAAAATAAACATAGAAAAAAATCATCTTTGTATATTCACCTGTAGAGGTGATATCGAGTACAAAGCAAGGATAGGGATTTACACATTATTCATTATCCCCGTCACAGATATGAGTCCAGGAAGCAGACAGGAGACTGATAAGCCTCTGTTCAGTTTCCATTTAACAAACCAGCCAAAGGATAACCTGGAGGCCCAAGGGATAACATAGACACAAAAATCTTAACCTTTAGGATTGATATTAACAGAGAGAATAGATAGGTTCAGAACGGACTCACGTACAAACTTATCTGGAGGTAGGTGAGGCAGTTGATAGACAATTGAGGATCAACTTTTCCTGTCGAGCCTTTCTCCATGTGAAGAGCAGAGAAGTGCCATCAAAGATAGTCTTCACTGGTAGTCCCACCATCATTTGAAGTGATAGCTTTCAGATCTGCCAGGTCCCCGGATATTTATTTTATCCGCGACTCACGAATTTCTTGATCAGTCAAAATCCTATGAAACCTGCTGTTGATGAGAATGGCTTCATTTTGGACACTGACTTCAATTTTCTGAGATTCACTCGTTCGTATTTTCAGAATTCTTCTTGACAAGTTTGTTTAGGTCTGTTCCCTTTAAGATCCATGTTCTGCAGGATTAGCATCATTTACGATTTAGAGCAATCTTCTCCTTCATTCGTTCCAAACTTCCACGCCATCTTCTACGGTGTCCTTGTTTTGTCCTGACAGGAATTCAATAGCTTCTAACCCAGGGCCAACTTCTCCCAGCTACTACTCTGTTTTCGTCCTTCTGCCGGTTCAGTGTAATTACTGGTGGGTTGTCTTCTTTCCCTCCTTAAGCTCTGTGTTTTCTCTTCCATAGTTCTCCTTATAATTGACTTCAAGGCAAGCAGAAAGATAACGGGACAGGGCAAATGTCTGCTATAGGGAAGATAGTCTGGTTTGCCAGTCTGGGTAGATGAATGCATCATGCAAATACATGGGGTGGCAAGGTACTCCTCCTGCCCATAAAAGTGACACGACCTTCCATTCTAGAGGTGTGGAAGGGAGGGAGTGGGATGGGGGTAATGTAAAGGGTCAGGTTTATAATATCACAGAAAACGCAAAAACATACACAAAAGTGGGTTATTTTATTTTAAATTTTGCCATTTTTGGTGTGGAAGGTTCAGAGGTTCAGTTTGGCCAAATTTTGGATTTTGGATATTGCCAAACCTGAGCCAGGCCCGGCCGCAGCTGGTAACTATGATTACAATTATAGGAAATGTTGGAAAACCAGGCCTCTACATACAAATAAAACCTGGGCAATAGAAGAACAAAGGAACTAAACTTACCCAAAAACCAAATTTATTGCATTGATACCTCAAAAAAAAAAGTGGCAATACAAAGGATGCCCTCGCCATAGTAGCAAAACAGCCAAGACTGTCCATGGCATACGTGACTCATCAAACACAAACATAAAATACCACAAATTTTAGCCATTATATGGAAACCATGCTTGGGAATATTCCTCCATTTTAAACAAATAAACGCTTTAAAAAAATAAGGAAAGTTTCAACAATCATGGTTGCCAGAAACATGGCAGCCCTGCCTCATTTCTGGGAGAAACTGCCCAGAAACAGGATCGCAACAGAAATGGCCATTCTAGAGAGGACTATCCCATTTTCGACCAGTGAAAATACAACTCCTGTTTCAGGCCTGTTAAGGCCCACAACGTTAACTGTCTTCCTCTTTGCCGAGGCATATGCGTTCTCGTTTAGTAGAACCACGCAATGGATCAGGCTTTAGTTGCTTATTAAAGATCTGAGAATTTCACTAGTTGGGAATTATTTCAGATGAGAAATTTCTTCCAGATCCATCACATAGGTAGAAAACTGTGGTTCATCATCAGGGGAGAAAAATAATGGGGATGTTAACTACGAGGATCAATAATCACCGACAAACTGCTCAAGGATTTGGTTTTATGATTTTCGAAGTTCTTTGAATGAGCACAATATGGTGCCAATATTATCGACATTGCCTCTACGCAGTATTAAGCAAAGATAGCCATCTGTATGTGTTCTATTAGAATAAGAATACTGGATATTATATGATTCATTTTTAATAAAAAATTTTAACTTTAGCTGTGGGCCAACAAAACTCTCAGATTCGAGGAGAGTAACTATACATTTTTGTATTGTCATAGATCCATAATCTTGAATCTAATAAGTGAAATGAAGAATCCAAAAAAAACCCGGCATAAACCTCTGTGTATAGAAGGTCATTTCTTCCACTTGCACTGCTGAGTGCACCTTGCTTCTCACGGTTCAAAAATTAAATAATCCTTAAATGTGTATCTTCCACCTGCAATGTAGAGTGCACCTTGCTATTCTCGGTGAAAAGACCAAATTATCCTTGCATATGTCTCATGTCTTGGGCCCTCGTAGAACCTGAAACCCCATACCTTGACGCCAAAACTTCAAAACCTCTCTTCTCAGCGAAACCGGCGACCCGCATACTTTGGTTAGCCCCATCTCTCATCTCATTTGGTTAGCCCCATCTCTCATCTCATTTCCAGTTTCATGTAATATAGTAGCAATTAAAGTTATAGTTAGGTTTAGGATCTTGGTTATATTGGATTGTTTACTAGGCAATGGCAACTTCAAGACAGATAAAACCTAAACATCATTCTCCGTGCCCTAAAATTCTGAGTCGAAAAATATTGCCCACCCAGAATAACGAACAAAAATCAAGATATTAAGGTTATGTAATTAGGATGCTATTAGTATGGGCTGGTCTGCTACTGGGTACATTAACATTGTAACTCCATGGAAATAGAGGGCATCTGAGTCCTTTCAGAGAGATTGAAAGTAAAAATAATATGAAGAATCTTACCCGGATGAACTTGTGTCCTGATCCCCCATAAACGTATTGCTTTTGTACGTTCTTCGTAATCCCTGGACGGACCAATCGAATAATCCTGCGTTTCCTCTGTGATTTTTTTATCTCTTTGGACTCCGGGTATAATTGGGAAGATCTGGCATTTTCAAGCGAAAGGTGTATGGTATTATGACACGAATAACTCGGCTCGAATTTTTATAGTATCACCGTTTGCGCTCTTAACGAACTGCACCACTGGAGGCAATGTGCTGGCACGTGGAAAAGCGTCGTGTTTATTATACTTGCTTTTGTAATCGTTTTTTATTTTGGCAGAAGCAGGCATTTTTCTATCGGAGTTCAGCTATTTAAATAATATTAGAAAAATGGATAACCATTGGTTCAAGATAGCTGTGGAAGAAGGATTGGATTATGAGAAGAAAATTTGGATTAAGTAAAACAAAAAGTGGTCAAGTAAATGGAATATCAAGTTGTATGAATGCTTTAGTACCAATGAAGAAATAAAAAAAAATTGAATGTTTTAGTACCAATGAAAATATATAAAAAAAATTGTGATGGAAAAATTTACCATTGCCATGTGGACCAATCACAATAGGCATAAAAAAGCATATTATATCAAAGAGTTCAATCTAACTTGTGACCATGGTGAGAAAATATATTTAGGAGTAGCTATTAAAGGAAAAGCAAGGGTGCTAGTGGCACATTTGAGGACATGGTCGGGTGGAAGATTCCTAAGGAAATTTGGGAAGAGAGAACTTGCATTTTTTGCGATAAGGGTGTGGTGGAGAGGGAATGGCACTTTGTCATGGAGTGTGCAGCCTATAAGGAAATCCACATTCAATAGGAAAACAATCTAAAGGTTGAGAACATGCACCATCTATTTGACAAAGATAAGATCAATCAGATTGCTAGCCTTCTAGTGAAAACTCATAACCAAAGATCCGGCATTGAAAGGAATATGAAAATGACTTAAAGTTGTTATTCTTTAAGTCTCTTACGATCCTGAACGTCATTAAAATCATTCATTCCATTGGCTCTATGAATTTTAGAAAGTTTATTAACCTTTTGAAAAAATTAACTCTTAAATTGAATATTTTGAAAAAAAATATATATTGTTTGAAATTTGAAAAAAAAAAAAAACTATTAA
>APFE030298424.1:199512-213364 GCA_000404065.3 Pinus taeda
GAAATTATTTTTTACCTTCATAAATTGATTTCTAATTGGAACTGATATTATAGTCTCAATTTTACATTTATTGTCTATCTAATCTATTAATAACTTAAAGTCTCTCAATACTTATAAATATGTTTCTATTGTTTTTTACATAAAAATATAAAATGTCTAAAACTTAATTATTCATTTACTAACAATATATTTCAAAATAATATAATGTATTGATAAGAAAAACAATGCACCCTCTATTATAAATCTTTATAGCTCTTTGGTATGCCCCTAAGTCAACATGTCTTTTAATAATTAATTATGTGTTCATTTAATAGTATATAATGTTTTTTTCTTTCAAACATTTTTATCTACCTTTAATAGCTAGCTTGATTTTTATGATATTCAATATTTTTCTTTTAAACATTTTTACTTACCTTTAATAGCTAGTTTGATTGAGCCGAAAAGCTCATTCTACAACCTAGTATGATATGTAACGTTGTCTCTCTGTCATCAAAAATGAATTGAAATTTTGCTCATGTCCGCCAAAATAAAAATTATGAAAAATCTAAAAAAAAATAATAAAAATTACAATAATTATACAAAACATTTAAATAAAGTCAGTTCATAAAAAAATTGACACGTAAAGAAATTGGATCCCTCTAGGCTCATGTTAGATCTATATTCAAGATGGATATACGCTGATTTTTATAGGCAACTTGTGTAGGAGCCATATAATGCCTTGAAATATCAAGTTGTCAAATAATGTAAAGTAAAGACTAATAAGCATTTGTAGATGCATTAGTTATTTAAGAATATAGACAACAAACAAAAGCCAATTGATATAATTTGTCGTAAATTTTTGTTATAAATTATTTTAATGCAAAATATAAATTTCATTCTTTTAATTAAACACTTACTGAATCTTATTATTGTGAATTCAACTATAAAAATCTCCAACTTAAAAAATTTAACAAATTTATTTGTTTTAATATTTTGAAAATGCGCTTTAATATTTTAAAGTAGAATATTTTGAAAATGTGTTTTAAATATTATAAAGTAGAAACATAAATTCAAGTTGAAGAAGATCTAAACTTTATAATGTCGCTTACAAAATCGAACCTTGTAATCATAAGTTTTAATAATTAAAAAAAAATAAAAATATATATATATATATATATATATATATATATTATATATATATATGCATGGGCAAAGGGGAATTTTGCTATCAATTACTTTTTGCATAAGAGGCACTTACTAAGCAACAACATTGCATATTAGACTTGTTAGTGGTTGTTATTTATACAATATTACAGTTATTTTTTTTAAATTATACAATAGCACAATCACATTAATAAAACGTGGTTGATATATGCTAATAGACGTAATTTTTTTTAATTATTATATTAACAGTTGAAAAAATATGAAATGGATTTTAAAAAACTATTATAACCATTATCGTATTCTCAGCATTCTTGAAACTTAAAATAGCCAAAAACATTATTTTTTTAAAATTAATTTAAATAACATTTATCATTACACCTATTCTTTTAAATTTCATTAAAACAAAAATTATTAAAAAGAGAACCAACATTACATAGAGGGTAATTCAATGTTAAAACCCATAACCTTACTATTTTTTAACTTACACTATATACATCCCAAAGAAAAAACAAAAAAAAAAGGTTTATTTCTCTAAATTACACTACAATGAATATGGTCCTAATTACATGCACACAGAAACGCTATACAATTTCAAATAGGAATGTATTATTATTAAGATTATTATTGATATTTTTATAAACCTAAGATCCAATACACAACTATATTGATAATAAAATAAACATTTGAGAGCACATGTACGCGCAATGCTATATACATAGTATAGTAATGTAGAAGATTTTAATTGGATTATTTTAACAGATGTATTGATAATTAAATGCTTGGTTGCTTGGTTGATAATTAAATTATCAGGGTTTGTTTATGTGGCGAGTGTATCCATCTTTCAATTGATTGCCAATAAATATGAGATATTGCTCCTTATTTTAGATCTTCGCCTTAATACAATATCTTAAGAGACCGGTCATAAACCTAAAAAATAGCACAAACAACTTTGACTATGCAAAACAAAACTCTAGGCTACATCTTATGATTCAAAACTATTCGGAGCAAAAAAACAAAATAAAACCTTATGATACATATTATAGATTGAAAACCCAAGGAACTCCATTAAAACACAAAAATTGAGGATTGAAACTATTGAATGAAATGGATTGATGGACGTGGAAACAAATGAAGTGAAAGACAATGAATGATTGCGAAGAAGAATGAAAAGAAGGCTAATAAAATCGTTTTGATTACCTGAACATCTTTTCACCACATATGATTGATGAATTAAATAAAAAATACTATTATTCAATCAAAGGTAATGCTCAAGATGAAATCAGTAAATGAAATCACCCTCATATAAGGATGAAATCAGTAAATGAAATCACCCTCATATAAGGATTTATAGACGTAGAAAATTTCGTTGAAATCAAATCTTTTCCATTTCTCGGTGGGCAAGCCATAACTCCCATGATATAGGGATTTTAATGCTTTATAGTACGCCTTTTTATGTATGACCATAGCCATTTCATGCTATGGTTACGGCATCGGGTTTTGTGCGATGCGTTGGTACGGCATATTGGTGTATTTTTATCTCACGTGTATAGTGGGACCTTGTTACGGCCCAAGTGTTTAATCAATGAGAGCCTGAACCACGTTTTTAATCAACTAACTCGAACATCATTCAGAATGGTGAATTGTATAGGTATGTTCGGACACAAGTGTATAATTAAACAAAAGTGTATAATTAAAATATATGACATGCAAGTATTTATTTTAAATATACACTTTTAATATTGTTAAATTTATAATAGGTTAATAAAATATAATTTATTATTTTAATTAAAAATCATCTATTTTTACAATTACTTGAATATTTAAAAATAATATTTATGAATAAAGATTATAAGTTAATTAAATGTTAATAATTTAAAATTTTTTTTTTATAATACATAAAACTTATGACATACCTAGATATGATATCATTTATTAACCAAAAATATATCCTAAAAATTATATATAATTTATAAAAAAATTGACAAAATTCAACATAGACATCAAACTTATTATTTAAATCTCATTTATTATTATCATTTTTTTTATAAAGAAGAAATACATTGAATATAAAGAATAGATTTTAATCATGGAAATAATGGTATCTATATTAATACCAAATAATAATGTTTATGTTAATGTGATTATAATAATGATAATTCATGTTCATTGAGATCAAAATTAGTTTATCTCATTTTTAAAAACCAAGATTATTTAAAAAAATTTAAAATTTTGTTTTTAAAAGGGAAAGTTTATTTAAATTCATTGAAATCTTGTTTTTATGCTTTAAAAGTTGTAAGAGAAGCATTCCAAGATTATCATAGTTTTTTACATTTGGGAGGTTAGAAAGGTAAATGAGTTTTAATTTGAGAAATTGATTTTCATCTTCAACCATCACAAAGGTGACAAATTTTTACATCCCACGGTTTTAGGAATTTTCCCAATGACCATTGTAGTTATGTAGTTCATGGGAGTTGGTTCTTGTTTTAGTAATGTTGATTTCTTTTTTATACTAGTTAGAACTAAAAGATATTTTTGATCTTTTAGAATCCGAATTACTCCCTCGTAATATCTTGGCTTCCTTTTAATGTCTAACTCTTCATTGCACCACAAATCCTCTTTAAATTTAGATACAATTATATTTTTAATATTGTCCGTATGGGTAGGATGACATCCTGCTATATTCCCTAATGATTTAACCAACACATCATCTTGATGCCATCTTTGCTTAAGGTGTTGATAGTAATGGATAGAGTTCAATTTTTTTTTGGGGATTCTCTTATCATCCATGTTGTTTATCTTGTTCATGTACATTAGGTCCTTAACCATAGTTGATCTATAAACTATCATGGATATTCCACTAGATAGTCCATCAAAACATATATGTTACTTAAATATAAATCTATACTATGAAGGGTTAATTCCTTTAGATTCGAGATCCCTTATTACCAATTTTGTTGTTTATGTATGCAATAAATTAAATGTGAAAAATAAAGAAAAGTATTCACAATCACTCACAAACCACAATGAATGCCAATTATTTTCTGGAAAACCCTTTCAAAAGAAAATTCATTCGAAAGGTGAATCTACTATGTCCTCTTTTATCTCGAATTGAAATAATGCAAGTGCAAAGGAGAAGACATTATCTATGTAGTTACCTGAGACATGTGGTCCATGGGCTATTACAAAATGTAAACCCTCTCAATTGTGCTCTCTTTGTCTCTATCCACTCTGAGCTCCCTAAACTTGACATGTGGCACATATTCTATAAGGTATTGTAAAGTTCAATAGGATACTTAATTTGATCTACCTAATGGAATTTACGTAAGACATTATGTTGCATTGAGTTGTGTACATTATGTTAGTAGTTAAGTGGTAAAGGCTCAAATCATTATCTATTTTTGAAGATTTTCTTATATGGCATGTATAGTGTACTTTTCTTTTTCATAAATAAAAAATTAAAATAAATCTAAATCCATATATATGCTCTCTTCATGTACATGATACATCTATTATTATAACTAAGCAAAGTTCCTTGGTAATGATATGTTTTTTCATGCGTGCAACATTGAGTAAGATATAAATATAATTGTAAATGAAACAAATAAATCCATTCTAACTACATTCCTCAAAGCTAATGTAACATTGATAGAATATAACATCAAATCCACATCATGAATTTAAAGGCAATGAAGACATTTTCATACACACAAGTTCAAATTCATGTATTTGTATTCCAAATTTGTCTAGTTATACATTTTTCTTTTCTACAAATGGAACTTCATTCCCAACATAGATAATGGAAGTTCATGCCCATGAATGACATTATGGAAATGCCGCCTCACGACTGATCTAGAAATTGGGTGTATAAGTCACCATCGCCACTCTTGGCACTCCCAAGTGCATTTCCAAAATGATATTGCTGCAAAAATTCAATAACCAATTAGTTGTAAAATCCAAAATGCATATAATCAATTTCGTTAATTAATGATAAGTTTTTGATCAACTACTCATTCTCACCATGAAGATCTAAGGCAATGGAGAAGACTGCCCTTCCTGGGTAGATGGTGGAGCACTTGGTGATGGATATAGGCATGGTTCAGGGGTGATGGATAAAGGCATGGTGGGAGAAAAATTGGAAAAATGTAGTGGGTTGGGGCGATGATACATCCCCATTGGTTGTACGATAGTGGGAATAACCCTAGGGCGAGTGATCACCCTAGGGGGGGAAATTGGAATGTTAAGGGTGGATGATTGGAACAATGAGAAGGGCGGATGGTTAAAGGGGAGGGGTGGGAATTGGGAAGGGTTTGGGGAGTCGGTTATAGGCATGGGAGAATTTATGAAGGAAAAAGGTGGTGGGTGTGGCCGACAATACATCCCCATTGGTTGTACAATAGGGGGAAGCACCCTCGGGGAGGGAATTGGGATAGTACTGATTGGAGAAGTGCTCCCAATGCTATAGTTTCTTTCATCGACATGCTCATCAAATAATTGGAGTCGACAAGTTGGCCCGTCAAATGTAACAACAAAAAAAGTTCATATAGTTATGCCTATGCATTGCAAATGATAGTATATCATATTTCACATGAAAAAATGCATAACATCAGATTTACCATTTTTGTGTATAATAGAATGTTGCACTAACTCAGGCATGTGGTCCACAGTTCTTTGTCATTGAGAAGACAACTCCAGCTGTTCATTCATGCTCTTTTTTTTTGCACGAACTCGTCCAACCCTTTCAAATTGTAGTTTATCTTTTCCTGCATTTGACTTGTGACCACAACACCTTTTCTTATTGACTGGGCTCAAGAAACTATGTTTTCTCTTGGTAGTGATCTTGGATGGAGTTATAGTATTGAAAAAAAATTTGTTGTATTCTTGACATACTTTGTCTACCAAGTTGTTTAATGCATATGCCTGTTCCAAATTTGTAGGTATTATGGATCTCAATTTCTCATGAGTTGATGAGTTAACACGTTTCATCTCATCATCTTCAAATAATGCATTATCTGGTCGTACATTGGTCGTTTCAACATTATATGAGAAATTATCTAAATCACCATTGCTTGTTTCATTATGATAATTTAGAATGGGAGGAGAATCAAAGCATGGTAGAAGCTTTGTTTGGATTTTTGGGCCCAATATAGGTGATTCATTCAAATCAAATAAAATTCAAGGAATTTCTGTAGTAGGATTAGTGACATTAGGGAATACATTTTCACCCAAGCTAATGTTACTTGCCGACATCTCTACTTTCAATACATGTTTACAGATGTTTCCATTTAAGGCCCACTTGCAATTACAAAAGTGTAGATTGGAATCTTTATATATGACATTGTACCAAATATCACGAGTATTGTTATTTTGGCTACGAACCCAATAATCGTTGTTACTATTTTCATCAGGCACACAATCTTCATTTGGGATTTGGTTAGCTCTACACCTAGATGAATTCAATTGTTCCTCAATTTTTCTGGGTCGTACAAAACCATCTTCTTTTAAATGTTGCATATGATTGTAATATAATACAACCTTTGTCAACAACACATAAATCAACCAATCAACCCGCCTATGGCATGCATTGTTTTTCTCACTTAGGTACCTTTGCTTGATATACCGATGGTAAGACTCAATTGCATTATTTGTATTTTGATTGGAATGTGGAAAATTTATGTACGCTTTTGCCCACATATCTATAGAAAGAAATTTATTGGTTATGAATTAATAACTATACATATGACATGCAAAAAAGAGTCATTAAAGCCACTTAAAAGAAACTTACATATTTTGTTGTTGGCTAACCAAGTTGTTTTAAAATATTCCAAAAACTTTGTATGGTCACTGAATCCTTCAAACAAATTTTCAACTTCCTTTTTTACAGATTCATCATCTGCACATGTGTGCATGATTTCTCCTAAAGCATGGAAAATTCGGATTTGGTTTTCCCTTCCTTGGACTTTGTTTCCAACATTCTTCAACCATGCACGACGAACATGCCACACACATAATAATATTGTATAGTTGATTGAAGACCTGGAATAACATAATTTTTAGAGAGAATATACATTAAGAATATTTTTATGTCTCTTATAAAAAGAATAAACACATCACCTTAATGCTTCAATTTCAGCAGTAGCATCATCTGTAATGAAGGATTTAACATGCCAATCTGGTTGCTCTTTCTTCCCAATGGCAAAGAGAGTTGACATCCATTTACAAATATCAACTATAGTATTGCGTGATGATATCACCCAAGCTACTGGAACCCCATTGTGATGTTTGTCGAAGACCATTAAAGTGTAAAGTTGATACTACATTACAAAAAAAGTACATAATTATATTTATATAAGATACAAGCATTAAAATGGTGTTGAATAAATGAATTAGATTTAGGGTAATTTTGTACTCATCCCGTACTTATTTGTACTAAATGTTGAATCCATTGAGATTATATTGTTGTGAGAATATTTTAGCATCATTGAACGCATCCACTTTGTCTGTATGCCTATTATAAAAGGGATTTTTTTTGCAAGATCTTGTTTCTGCTAGAAGAAAAAGCTCGCAGCGTGTTCCTTATACCAACATTCTACACTGATTGGATCACTTTGATCTTTAACATACTCTAGCCTTATGGTGTCATTGTAAATGTTTAATATATCTTGTCTTGTCATGTATGTATCTCGAGATGTCCCTGTGTATAACTCACCGAATCCATCCTTCACATCAAAGATGAACTTATCCCATATCATTGTAACATTAAAACCTATTTGGATTAAATGTTGGACAATAGATCACATATCCCTTGTTAAATGTGGTGCATAATTGAATCTCATAGGCCTACCAATTGCATCTTTTCCATGACGAACAACATTGGATTTATCAATATGCCTACATGCAGTATATATTATTACAGCATCATCTGGTCTAAGTTGAAGTCGCCGCACAATGAAGTGACATTGGCAACCAACTTTAATACTTTCATGTTGATTGTGTTTTTTGTTTTGATCTGAGGATGCACTCATAATTTTGTTGTTGCACTTCGGACCATATGCATACCAATAACTATATATAAAACATTTACAACAAATTAGATATAAAATTTATGCATATTGAAAAGAATTATACATATATTGAAAAAAGATATACAGACTCACAACATGTAGTCCAGATATGTTGAAAAATATGTTTGTCTGATATCCTCTGCTTTTTTACTTCGTTGAGAAGCAAGAAGAAATTGAGTGGGTGCCCGTTCACTCGATTCCTCTCCTCTTATAAAATCATCAAGTCGACAATATGGAATAATTGCAACTTGGTCCCCATTAATCTCTATCCATGTTAAATCTTCTGATGAAAATTCAATCATATCCTCTGGGTCTTCAACTTCCAACTCATTAATCCTCTCCCACTTCTTCATTCTTCAAATACCTATAAAAATTGCATCGAAAATAATTTGGTTTGAGTAGATATTATGGTCTTGATTAATGCATATCACTAAGAATAGCAATCACATTTTTAGGTAACTATTTTATACTTTTCAGGTTAACCACTTTGGTAAAGGTAATATTTGGGTCATTAATCAACTTATAGATTTCATACAAATTTAGACTAACCATGTATGACATATGATGTCTTTGTGGAGGTGGTGTCACCATGTTGGTCTCATGGTACAACTTGTGATGAGTGGTGTGGAAGGGGTCGAAGGGAAATGCCTAATTTTTTTTTTAATTAATTTTTTTTACTTTGATATATATTGAGAAAGGCATGTCTCCTTGAAAATTGATATCTACCAATATTTATTAGCCATCTCATTTTTATGACTGCACTAGTTTTATTATTTTGAATTTTTCTAACCGAACATAAACTTTGCGGCTAGTTGTAAGAATTAGAATCATACTTTTGTCAGTACATTTGATGAACTCGGTAGGTTATTTATTTATTCAATATGTGTGTGCTTTTATTAAAATGTGTTAGTTGTATTTCTTTCTCCACTTATAAATAAATGTTAAGAACATTGATTTGGCTCCTAAGACATAAAACTTAATAAACCATAACTGGTTCTATATCATTTGGTAACAAATTTCAAAATCTCAATGACAAATACGTGAATTATTTCCATTTTAGTATAAAAAAATTTCCATTTAGATATTAACAAGAGTATTTGATGCCTACCCCCAATAGTCCTAACCTAAACTATAAATTATTTTATGGCCCCTGTGGGGAAATTCAGTTTGTTCAAGTTATGATTGCTAATAAAGTAAAAATGCTTTGGTTAGTAAAACAATATGTGTGGATTATGGACCACTTACTCCTTTACTAATTAAGTTATGTGACTTGTGAAAAATAAAAAAACAAATTAAAAACGATGTCACACTTCGTTTCTCTTAAGAGGCTAGCTATAAACTTTCATTCACAAATATGTAGTGTTCAATTAAATAAACAAAATTATATCTAATCTCACAGTTATTTTCGCAAATGTGTATTATAAATTGAATGTATGTAGATAAATATGAGTAGATATGCATTTTTGAAACCAAAATCATAACAAATTCATATGTAAAATTAGGCCAAATTAAATTAAATTAAATTGAAAAATCATGCAACCCAATATAGTTTTGGTAACCAATTTATTTTAACATTGCAAACTAATAAATAGTAACTAATACAAATAAACCAAATTGTATTCCATAAAATTTAATTATATGTTAAGAAACTCCAACTAATCCAAATATACTAAATTTATATGTTATGAAAACTAAATAAACCAAAATCCTAATGAAAACTTTCCCTGGAATGCTTGATGTAAAGCAAGAAATGAAATATTTTTTTAACTTGAAATAACAATTTTTTTTACTACTAAGAATATTTTGGAATATTCCACCAAGATTAAATCCCTACCATTCACTTAATCATTATTGATAATTAAATTAAAATTTTAAAAACTCTATTTCAAAATAGTCATGCTTATCAATATCATCAATATATTGATCTCTTAAATTTAATTGTAAAAATTAAAATAAAATTAATATATCAATTAAGATAAATATCAAAACTATATAGCATATTTATCAAATTCTTAAAATTATAAATCAAAATGAGATAAATATCAAAATTAAATAACATATTTATCAAATACTTGAAGTTTATATATATATATATTCTAAATATAAACAAAATACGACAATAAAATGTTAAATATAAAAATATTAATTACATATATATATTTTCTATCTAAACAAACAATTACATCCTATGAATAATAAAAAAAACTATACATATATATTTTTCATATTTTAAAACAAACAATTCATCAAAAAATTAGGTCGATAATCATCGGAGTTCCTAAAAAAAATATTAAATTCAATAAATTGTATAATAATAAAACAAAAATCCCTATTATATTTCTTTCGTGTTTCTTACGTTTGTTATTCTTAGTATTAATAAAACCTTCGCCAATATTTTAAACACCCTAAATATTAAAAAGCAGAAACTAATCTTATAAGATAAATGTAACTCATGGAAGCGCTTTTAACGAAATATCATTGTATTGTATAAAGCGGATTTCCGAGAGATTGGAAGATCTGGAAGAGACTGGAAGACCTGTAAAAATATTTGGTGATAATCGGAGGACACCAGGGTTTTCTGCATGACCATAGAAAACTCAGACAAACCATGCGAAATCGTAATCTTAGCAGAATAAATTTACCTGTCAGGTCTGAGTACGCGGCTTCAGGTCTGAGAAAGCAGATTTTCAAAACGCAGAACATGGATACTATTGTTCGCCCTTCAGAGGTTATATAAAAGGTTGGATTCGACAGAATTCATTGATCAGACAGCGGGTAGATACGAGCCGATCCGAATGTAAATAGAAGTCGCAAATCTATTGGGGTAAGCCGAAAATCTCTGTCAATCAGATCGTTTTCCACCATTGCATTTACTTCCCACTGCATTTATTGCCGGAGGATGCCCATGGCGATACCATGGGGGCGGGGAATGGTGCTGCATAAGATGGCAAGCCACATTAATGGCCCAATAGCATGGGATCTATTGGTTGCCCTGTAGGTGCAGTGAATACAATTACTTACGGCACAATTTCTCCATGACTTTGTACCAACAAATACAATGATTTCCGCCTTCTTTTTCATATTTTCTGACTTTGTACCCATGAATACAATGTATTTAGACTTTCGACCTACTCTGTAGCTCCAATGACTCTATAAGACCTGCATTATTTATATGTATGTTTGCAAACACGAGAACTTACAGGCAAGCCTTTGAAGTCATTGGATTTGGGATAGAGAGAGAGAAATGAAGAAAGGTGATGTGTCGATGATGATACTTGTGTGGCTTCTGCTCACAACAACCGTTATTAGTTATTCCATGAAGTCATATCATTCCTCATATGTTTACAGGGATCATGGTTTACACCTGTATGAAGGAATGATTGGTGGAAGTGCTTCTCTTCAATCCCATGATTTTGTTTTGAAGGAAGATGAAGGCAATCTGGAGCAACCTGAATTCACATCATCATCGTCATCCATGGACGCTGACAATAAAGATGTCCTCACACCGGATCTGGATAGATCGTTGCTCAACTGGACGGCAAAAAACTCCCATAACGTGTGCTCCTGGAATGGCATTTTCTGCAAAAAGCGCACTAAACGAGTGATTGCCATAATACTTCCTGGGTTGCGATTGCGAGGTCGCATCTCACCATCTCTTGGTAACCTCTCATTATTACGCACTCTGAATCTTTCTCAGAATAATTTGACAGGAAAAATTCCAACGGAATTTCGGCAGCTAAAGGCGCTGGGAGTACTGGACCTCAGCTCTAATTTGCTCCATGGTTATATTCCAAAACCGTTGTGTAATTGTACAAAGCTGCAATCGATCCGACTTGCAACAAACAGCTTGATAGGGAGTATACCAACAGAATTCGGTCGTCTAGTCCAGTTGGAGCAGCTCCGCTTGGCAAATGATAGTCTTACTGGAAATATTCCAACTTATCTAAGCAACTGCACTTCTCTCCGGTGGTTGTCCATTAGATACAACACTCTCACTGGTCCAATCCCTTCAGTTTTGGGTTCGATCAGACATTTATCTGTTATATACTTGGAAGGCAACTCACTAAGTGGTTACATCCCTGAAGATTTGGTAATTGTACTCAACTACGGTATATTGTTTTTTCTCACAACAACTTGAGTGGAAGAATACGGGCTGAACTGGGCTCGCTGCAAAAATTATAGTACCTGTATCTGCAATCAAACAAGTTGGAGAGCACCATTCCTCCGTCTCTAGGAAACTGCTTCTCTTGAAATTTTATTTTTGGGAGACAATTGGGCTTTATCAGGTAATATCCCACCTCAATTTGGTCATTTAGAAAAGCTAGTTTAACTATCGATTTATGGCCCAGGTAATATATCAGGTTTTATCCCTTCTGAAATAGGAAACTGCAGCAGTCTTGCATGGCTGGATTTAGAGGACAACAAAATTCAAGGCTCCCTGTTTCCGAGTTTATTTGGGCTTCCCTTCTCTACCCTGAATCTGGCTAGAAATAGCATGGTGGGTAGCATACCTGTAGCTATTGGCAATTTCAGTGGGCTCATTTATTGGTCAAAATAACTTTACTGGTAGCATACCTGAAGCCATAACAAAATTGAAACAGCTGACCACCTTAAATTTAGCGGAAAACAATCTAACTGGCAAAATACCTGAGGGCATTGCCACTTTGAACAATCTTCAACAGCTTGGGCAAAATAAGAACTATTTTACATCTACAATTCCAAGAGGTATAGGAAAACTTCATTCTCTTACAAAATTATTTTTGAATTCAAACAATATTTTGGGAGCGTTCCTGAAAGTATTGGCAATTTGCTTTCACTTAAACAATTAGATATATCTAAAAACAATCTAAAGGGATCAATCCCTGATCATATTGACCAATGTGTACAATTAGAAGTGTTAGATTTATCCAAAAACAAGTTAACTGGAAGTATTCCTCCATCTTTAGGTAATTGTAAATCTACGAGGAATTTATTATTGCAACAGAGCTCCTTGTCAGGGAAATTACCACCAACTTTAAGTAAATGCACTGTTTTACAAAGGTTGAAGGTGTCTGAAAACAAACTCAATAGAAATCTAAAAATAAGATTTCCAAATTCTATGAAAGTTCTCTCTGGTTATGCTAATAACTTCTCTGGGACTCTGCTTGCTTCTTTGGCCCAATGTACCCAACTTCAACTATTAGATTTAAGCAAAAATAAATTAATTGGTCAACTACCTAACTACCTTGTAACTTTTTCTAAATTGAGAGTTTTAAGTGTGGGTTATAATAAGCTATATGGTGATATTCCTTCTCACATCACAAATGTTAGGATATTCCGACACATAGGAATAGTTAAGTATAACTTGGTCTAGTGTAGAGTTAGGTAAAGTGTGTTTCTTTACTATGTACATTTGTAACTTACAATCCAATCTGACGGTCACGTATGTAGTGATCCGACGGTTCATTCTCTCCTCGGTATTACCGACACTTGATCCGTGGCTTGACACCCGATTGGTCCATGAATTCTATTTAAAGCGCATGGAGGGTCATTTGTAGGTTACCGTGCATGAGAGAAGCTTATGTAAATTTTCATTCTTTATTAATAAATTGCCTGTAGTAGCCACGTTGGCGCAGGCCGTGGACTGTTTCCCTCTCTGAGGGTTTTAA